>FIZU01034372.1:0-40962 GCA_900064475.1 Pseudococcus longispinus
AAAAAGATAAGACATATCCATGTACCAATATGTCCGCTTGAAGAGTGGATCTATCTTCTTTATAATTTATAAACCAAATGGGGTTTCAACGTAGGATATGTTTTTGCGATGACCAAAAAGAAAAAATTCCGTCACCCTGACTTTTAGACATTAGGCCTATGTCAAATTTTTTTGGACTTGGAAAAATTTTCAGATTTCAATCGACTTTTTGAGCTTAGAAAATTTTCATATCTAAGCAGTCCATTTTTCAATTTTTGTCTGGTTCAAAAAGTCAGTTGTTTTCATTTTTATTCAAGTCCTAAAAGTTAGATTTTTTTCAATTTTTCCTCAGTCTAAAAAATCAATTTTTTCAACTTATTTTTTCAAGCCTAAAAAGTCATTTAGGTAACACGAATTTATGACAGAATTTCATGACGGATTTACGTCACGCACACATTTTTAGAATAGACCTCAGTCATAAGAAATATATGTCAAAAAATAATAAAACAAAAATGAAAAGTAGGAGGAGGAGAGGAAACAGAAAAAGTTCGGTCATGGTTTTCCAATCAAGCAATCATTTTATCTAAAAACAACCCATCCCCATCAATAAAAACTCTACAAAATCGGATTTCTAATCTTAATAAGGTTTACCAATGCGGAGTCAATTTTGTCATAAGAATCACCCCGCCCCCTCCACCCTAATAAAAATTATAATTCCAGCAAAAAATTCCTTTCTGCCTCTTTCCAACCTCTATCAACTTTTCGACCTACTTACATACCGCCACAAAAACCTCACATCAAATCCCCAATACCTATGTAAACCCGTTGTAAATTTCATTAACGACTTTGAACCGCAGCAAAATCCTCATCTACTTACACGTCGTACAAGACGATACCAACGCAACACCGACGACGACACGACGTTTCATGTACATCTAAAACCTAATACCCGATTTCACATCCCCTGCTCGGCGGTCCTTTAACGCCTCCGTAATCTGCTTAGGATCGAAAATATGCGGCCGTGAAAGCTCGTCTCGAAAAAAGAAGAAGGAAAAAAAAACATCTTAAAAATATGGTACCTACATCTCGGTGAGCGAAAAATTTCTGCTCCATAAAGTACATTCCAGTTCAACAGACAATCTGTCTAATGGAGTGTTTTAATTGGTTAACTCCCTCTCTATCGTATGCAGGCAAAGTATCTGAAAAACTCGACGACGTGAACACTCTTCTTGATTGGCAAATCTCCACGAATATCGGTAAATGAAATTAATCGTGCTCGATTTCGATGCGTCTTGCGTTTCCTTACTTTGTACGTAAGTTAGCTGGGTACCTTTTTCCTTATATTTTCAATTGCCGAATTCTAGTTAGAAATTAATAATTTTTTTTTAGCTTATTATTAACGTAACTCGAAGTTTCGGATACGATGTCGAAGGAAGGCCGGACTGTGTACTTTGCCGCGTGCTCGCGTATATATGGCGGCGCGTAACGTTACTCATAAATCATTTTATAGTTTAATTTATACTTCTGACAGTATTATAGACCGTTAAAGTATAAAGCTATCATTAAAACCAACTTAATAACTAGGTTTTGAGCTCGAGATGTTTTTCGGTAGATTTGAATTATTATAGTTGGCAGGGGCAGGGTGAACGAAGACCGAGAGGAGAGGAGAAGTATGGTATAGGTACAATATACGTATACAACGTATACTCGTATTATATACCCCTTTAAATGCCACAATGCCGCTTTCAAATATTTCATAAAATTTTCTTTTACGATTGTTTGATGTTGATCTGTTCGTTATAGCGGAGGTTGTTTTTACGCTATATATTTCAAAAACCCACCTCAGCCTCGTCCGCTGCCCCAACACTATCGCGAGTATTAAAAGTATTTAATTTAAAACGAAACGCGTTTCTGCCGGCCCTCTCTTCGCACCCCGGTCCACCTTCTTTGACAAGGGGTGCCGGTCGAGTCGACTTTTATAACATCGCGAGTTTGCAAATTTTGTTTAACCTAACTCTTAACCAAATACAATATATTAAAAAGCCCACCGCCAAAGGAGAAAATAATTATAGCAGAAAACATCCCCTCTTCTTTTCCACACCGATACAACAATACAACCACCGGTAATTTTCCTATCTTGGTTTTCGGGGCATTGAGCACAAAGCAGGGGGTCAAACAAGAAAAAAGAACTAAAAACGCCGAAAAAGAAATACCATAATACGCCAAACACCGCGACCCTGACGGTAATTTTCCACCCGAATCGACGTGTCGACGATAAGCTCGCGCCGAAGCCGAAAGACCATCAGGCAAATCGTAAATTTCTTCGCTTATTTTTATGAAACCATTTATTAGGCTATTTTTGAATTTATACCATCAATCGTTAAAATTACGCCATTATTCTATTCAGCCCTGCGTTCGTCGCATCGCCTGAACTTCGGGTCTTCCCTCTTCGCCCTAGACATCTATTTAAGGTCACTCATGAATTTACAATGAACTCTAAAAGCGCAACGTTTCCTTCATTTTTGCCAAAACCTAAATGAAATTTTAAACGTTTGGCGAGTGCGATGAATATTTCAACGTTTTACAGAATTATATTTATTCTATTTTCCTTTTCGACCGGTTCTTTTACTATGTGCCATTTTTTTTTTTTTTTTTGGTCCTTCTTCGTCATTTCTGTGCCCTTTGTAGTGAGAATTGGGCGTTTTTCGTTTTGGTTCCTGAGGTTTTAAACGAATTTTCTTTCGAAAGAATACGAATATAGGGCTTTTACACTTGAATTGGTGACAGAGGTATTCGTTGGTGTTTTTCACTCACATTTTCGTGATTTTTTCTACTTAACTGGAGAATAACTCAATTTTGGAAATTTTTTATTGCTTATTGGAAAGAGCATCAAATAAGCTTTCAAATGATGTAATTACTTTTTCATTTTGTATGGTCCATTTGTGATATCATCGTGATTCGTAAGAATGTACAAAATCTAAAAAGTAATTATATCGCTCGAAAGCTAATTTTATGCTCTTTCAAACAAGGCTATCATAGAAAGTTTTCAAAATTTAAGCTTTGTTGTTTTATAATGTACTTTAAGGAAAAATTGTAATATGAAAATACTTAACTCTTTGGGCACAATGTTTACCGAGGCAACCATCGCAACAGTGCAAATTCTATTAATGATTGCATGCAACACGTTTTGACTGTTTACTGAAACATTTACACCTGAAGCATTATTTAAATAATTTAAATTTAAAATTTGTTTCTACTTTCAAGATGTTTTGTAATTTGCGATGCAATGCAATGTGGCATGTTTTGATAATTGTGTTATCTGACGTGTTGTTAAACGTAATATTATGACAAATTTCATGGGATAGGTAAGAAGTGACAACCTACCCAAATATAAGTGATATGCGACCAGTGAGAAATCAAAAAAAAAAGTTTCATGAAAAGTGACAAGTGACAATATACGCGACATTTGAAATGTAGGCAACAGTACACGTCATATGTCAGGTCAAGTGACAAATGTTAGGATGTAAAACACCACATGACATAAGAAATGTTATATGAGAATTGAGAATCCCTTGAGAATTGTCACTTGGCATTTAAAATGGCCTATATCGTTTCAAGTGACAAATAACATGTAGGTTGTCATATGCCATGTCACGTATGTACCTAAAATGTAATATATGACATGTGAAATAATGTGTAAAATGATCAGTGAAGTTTAAAGTGACATATGTGGTGTCACTTGTCTCATGATACGTGGCATGTGAGGTGCTATGTGACACGAGAAATAGCATATGTTAAGTGACAAGTGACATATAATGGTACATATGATGTACAATGTGTTATATGATATGTAAAATGGCATAAAGTGTCGTGTGACACATCAAGTGATGTGTGGCACCTAAATTGCTATGTGTCACATAAAGTGTTATGTGACACATGAAGGACCATGCACCACATAAAGTGGCATGTTACACACGAAAACGTGGCACAGTGTCATGTGACAAGGCCCCATTCTGTTTCTGATATTTATTAATGGGCTTCTTCGGCTTCCTCTCAATGGCTCTTTGGGTGGTTTTGCTGATGACACTGGCTATATAGTCTCGGCTGACTCGGTGGATGAGCTAGTTCGAAAGATGAATGCCGACCTACAAAGAATTTCCGAATGGTTCAACTGTCATGGCCTCAAGGTGAATCCTGTCAAATCTGAGCTGCTGGCCTTCGGCTTTAAGGATCAATATGTTCCTGAATTGGGTAGCAGGATTTTTATTCATGGATGCGATACTGGCCAGGTGTGCACCTGCTCCTCTTAGATTCAAGTGAGGAGTCATAAGTTTTTAGGAGCATAATGCTCCTAAAAACTTATGACTCCATGTTGATGCGTGTTTGTCGTGGAGAGACCAATGTAATGCAGTAAGAACCAAATTGAGTAAAGTTGTTTATTTGTTGAGGTACTTGAGTGGAATGGTATCGGGGGATCATTTACGGAGGTTCTATGCGGCTGTTTTTGAGAGCTCTCTTAGGTATGGTTTATCTGTGTGGGGAGGTGCATCTTCAGCGTTGATTCGTCCTCTCCTCATGCTTCAAAAGAAAGCGGTTCAAATTTTGGCTGGGGAACGTTGGGATGTCCCCTCAATTCCATTGTTCAGGTCTCTTCAGGTACTTAAGATTCAACAGTTGTACTACGTCACCATATTAGTCCTCTTTCACAGGTATAAAGTCGCCTTTGGATATAGGATGGGCGGGGTGTCTACTCGTCGTGCTTCGGCTGGTGTTGTTCTCTTGCCTCCGTGGACTAGGTCATTGTCAAGGGCAATTTTGTTACAATGCAGCTCATACTTACGATAGTTTGCCTTCAGAATTTTGCGTTCACTCTGTGTCAGTCTTGGAAGAGTAATCTGCGGGGTTTTGCATGAAAAAGAATTTGCATTTTGCTTGAAAATCGTTAAATAATGTTAGAAATTTTTTCATTTGGTATTAACCTTATTCGCTCGCACCCATCTGTCGCTTTCTTTGCATCTCTGCCGCCTTTCTGCTGTGAAATGCTACCCTTTTGTCAATTACTATCTGTATTTATTTATTCTATCTATCTATCTATCTATCTATCTATCTATCTATCTATCTATCTTTGCCCCCTCCCCCTGCATGAAAAATCTTTTCAGTTTGTCGCTGAAAATAGTCGACAAATGAAAAATGGAATGTGTCGTACGACGTTTTGGTGGAATCCGTATGAAAGACACCTGGAAATTTGAAATTTGAAATCTCGTACATTATCTTCTTTTTATTTTTTTTTAGATAGGTATACTTGATACATTGCTTCTATGCCTAATTGACTCTACTGATGATAATTCATTTTCAATGCAATAGTTGAAAATTTAAAACATATGAAACAAAATCTTGATAAAAGAATTGAAATCCCTTTTTAATATAGGCCTATCTATAGTATTTTTAGTACGAGTACCCATCTGCTAAAAAAAACTGTAGGTACATCGCAATTTTTGCAAATCTTTTTGAACTGAGAAAGCTCAGCACAAGAAAATTCGGCTGTAAAAGCAGTTGGGATGCTTACACATGGTCTGTTTCTTTTTCTCATTCATTCATTCGCCACCACCATAGATTTGATGAATTATTTCTTACTTTTCTCCCTTCCCTTGCTCTTTCTCTCCCTCGCAGAAGCTGTATAATATATACATAATAAAAGAAATACCGTAATTTGTTTGTTGTTTATAATTATAACATAACAAAATAGCAACTACGACGACAACGACGAGGGAAAAAAATGAGAGAAGTTGAATTTCATTTTCAATTTTTCCCTTCATTTTTTTCCGCTTCTTTTCTTTGTAATTGAATTTCTCGACCGGCACGGTGCGCTTTTCTTCGTTTCGTTATTTTCTTTCTTACTTCGCAAGTATCTTTTTTTCTCACATCCTTGTAAATTCGTGAGAATTCAATCAAAACTAGATATCTTTTCAATTAAAAAATAATAATAAAACTATACTAAAATTGGACGAAAAAGAGAAATAAAAAAACACAAAATTCACTACACGAACGCGACATGCAACGTGCCAGCGAATTTATAGTGTACGCCGGTGGTAGGTAATTGAAATCATTTACATTCTCAACCTTTCCTCGCCACCCTGCCCTAGCACGCTTCTATGAAAAACTGAATCAACGCACTTGGAACTCGTACAGCAACGAAAGGAATTTTTTCTAACGTAAATTATCTCCTATTCAACGCCAGCTTCCCTTCTTCGTCATCGCCTTCTTGCACATGTACCTACACCGAATCCTCGCAAAAGCGTATAAAATTGCCAAGAAGGTCGTTCGTCGCTCTGCCATTACGCAGCGTAGGAGATGAACGAAGAAATGTGGTGGTGGGTACAGTACAACGTACTCGCTCGTGTACCACGTTACGTGAGAATTTTTTACATCTTTCTTGACAGCGCAGCTTCGCGAATTCTAAGAAAAGTATATTAACGAATTACGAGTTTTTCGTAATATTACGCCGAGGCGCCATCGAGGTTTTGGAACTTTTTTTTCGAGCTGCTTGAAATCCATATTATTTGTTCGTCCTTCGTCGTGGCAACCGGAAAGCATGCCAAATACATGAATAATTCGTCATATGAAGCGATAAAAAAAAAGATGACCTTGACTTTGTAGTAGATACCTAATAGGAAAGTTTTTCGAACAAGGTGGTCGTTGGTATGACGGAAAATTATTTATAATTTCACAAAGTTGTGTAAAATTGGGAGGATTTATAAAGGGGAGACTAAAAAAAAACTAAACTGAAATTAAATACCTAAATTACTTGAAAATATTCAAAAAAATTTAATTGCAAAACATTTTGCCATTTGTGCATATAAAACTAAAATCATCTGGTAAAAAAATTTCAAAATATTTGAAAATTTTGAAAAATCAAAATTCACAGCATATTAGATAAGAAAATTAAAAATTGAGAAAAATTACAAATCAAGAAAAATTAGAGCTATGAGTCTTAAAATGAATTGGTAAAACAAAATGTGGAGGCGAATGCTCAAAAGACTATAAATTTTTACACCTAGCATAAGATATGCTTTTGCTATTGGTAAATATGCAGTTTCGTCCGATCATATTTTTTTTCTCGTTTTAATTACTCGCATCTATATTGCAAAAATGATATCCAAGGTACCTCTACCTACGTATTTCAGAAATACTCAAAACTCACTCGTCAATGAAAAATTGGAACTTTTTCACATTGCAATTTTGTAGGTATTTATATTATGGATTTAGCATAATTCTATCCTAAGAATTTTATCCCTACAACACCCACTTCTTCAAATCCGCCACTCACGATAAAATAACCACTCTCCTTCATCCACTAATCACACATTACCTAGCTCGCTAAAAATAAACTCAATTCCGACATAATTCGTAAAAATCATGTGGGTGTTGGCAAATCGAATCGAACCCGTCGTAAAATTTCTTTCATCGTGTTTTTCTTCCAGCCAAGTTTAAACTTAAACAAAACGCAGTAACAATACGATTAAGGGAAATCCTTTTGTGTGCACAACAGAAAAGTTGCTGGGAATTAAAATCCGTTTCTTATATGTTTACAGTTTTCCCTGCGGTGATTTGGAGCGAACTAGGTGGAGAAGCTGTGCTACCATGTGACGTATCCGTTCCGGCCGATGATAAAATAAATATGATCTTATGGTTCAAAGACAACGCCGGTATACCAATTTACAGGTATGTGGGTATAGTTTAACTTCAATTGACCAGAAATTGTGTAGGTACTGTATTTTCAATTTAGTTTTAATGTCGATATTCGAATGTATCGAAAACCTGTCCGCAGTGTACGTGTATAAATATCCTTCTAGATTGTAATTTAAACCGCAATACGCTCCGGTAACTAATGAGGATAAAATTAAACTTCTCAACATCGTCGTTTTGACCTATTTCGACGATAAAATTTCCAAACCGCGAGTACGCCACATTTATTTATATAGTTTCGCTAACAAAAAGTCAACTTTAAACTGCACCGACTATATAGTTAAAAAGACCGTTTCATATATTACCGGTAAACTTGTTCCCATATACCCTTCACCATTTGCCATACACCACCACCATATCGTCATCTTATACCATATTACCAACAAAAACTCGCCGTATAAAAAGCTAACCAAAGATGTCACAACTTATTTCCCATGAGCGCTTATCACATGTACGTACTTGGCAACTTTTAAGTCACTGTGCGCCTATATATGACTAGGAAATCATCGTCATATACGTGAGTATCTGTATATGTATAAAACGTCTTCGAATCTACGCTACCGCCGGCAAGTCGACGTCAATTCATAAACGGTCCACGCCAGCTCCGATGACGACGATGCCAAACGTTATAAAAATATTTTCTCAACTTTAAATTCCCATATAACACGAATTGTCATCCAGCGACAAGAAATATCCCCTAACAATATCCCTAAAAAGAGAAGCAAAAGGGAAAAAAAAGAGTGCCATCATTTACCCTTCTTATAAATATGGAATCCATTTACAATGCAAATAACAAATGATAAACTAAGAAAAAAAGTAGAAAAAGAAGAAGGAACCTGAAAATCCGCAAAAAGCTCGTTTAATATTCGTCCCCAGGTGTTTGCGTATCACAATACAAACCTCTTGAAATTTCCATTTCTCCAAATTGACCGTTAAAGTAAATCCACACGGCTCGAATAGTTAATGTATGCAAGTGTACGTATCTCGTCATCTTGTGAAAAAATATCGCCCCGAAGAGCTACCTAATATTTTTTTTTACCATCCGCCAAATCAAAAAGTTTACTCGTACGAGAGCAAAGTATTACGGAATTACTCGCTGTAGGGATGCTTCCCTTGTGGCGAGAGGGTTGGAAAGTTATTCGATCAGAGGGAGGTGCAAATTGAGGGAAGAGGGAGCTATTTGTTGTTTTGAATTTAATTAGTGCCAATTTCGGACGTACCTATAAGTAGATATTACGAAGGAGAAATTTGCAATCATTTGAGAGTAAGGGAAGGAAAGGTGGAAAATTAAGGAGGGGAAATGGAAGGGAGATTAGGAGAAACCAGCAATGGGAGGAGAGGGAGATTTCATTTGAAGTTAAACTTTGGAAAAATTATGACAAATATATTTTGAGCTTGAAAACCAGTTATTCTGTTGACTCTTAATATGTTAAATTTTATCGTAGTGTTTTTTTTTATGATGAAAGTTGTAAAAAAAATAGATACGAGTGGAAGAAATAAGTACCTGAAAGTTGGACCTTGTTGAGCTTTACTAAACTTGAAAATCTAGCTGACTGAAGGAAATGCAAAAGTGCTCTTTCCAGGGTTAATTTGGGGTCGGGAACGGCGTGTCAGCATGTATCAGACACCCTGACACAAGTGGACATTGTGTCAGAACCGTGTCAGATATTCTGACACGAGTCGACACCATGTTAGTGCCATGTCTACTTGTCTGACACACGTCAATACCTCATTTCTGACCTCGAATCAACCAACAAAAGCTCTACTTTTACGTTTTCTTTAATCCTCTAACTTTTCAAACTTAGGAAAGCTCAAAAAGTCAAGCTTTTGAAAAGTGTGATACTTTGCGGCGTTTTTGTGGGTCATACACTCGGATACAGCGGCTGTGTCAGATACCTTGGCACAAATAGACATTGTGTTAGAATTGTACAGTCACACATTCCGACACGAGTTGACACCGTGTTGAAGCCATGTCAAATAGTTTGGGACACATTGACATGCTGTTTTTGATCTTTAATCAACCTGATAGAGCTCTTTTTTTGTATTTCTTTCAGTTCACTTGCGTTTTAAGCTCAGTAAAGCTCAAAACAGTAAAACATTTAGAAAATTAATACTTTGCATGAATTATTCTAGTAGTCTAGGGTCGACGTGCCGAGTTTATGTCTATTGTGGCTCAAAATAAGCGAAACCAACAAAAGTTGCAGTGGTGTCAGCGTGCCACTTTGCACATTTCAATTATCTAACTTTACAAGATTGGGAGGGGCGTTGAAGTCACTGATCAACTGTTGTAGGCTTATTGCATTATGTGTTGGTATGTGTCACACATTCAGACAAGGCTTCAACAGTTCAACTCGTGTCAGAATGTCTGACACAGCTCCAACAATGTGTTAACTTGTCTTGGAATGTCTGACACAATTCCAGCACAGTGTCAACGTGTCAGATATTCTGACACGAGTTGACACTGTGTTGAAGTTGTACTCGTATTTGGGTATGTGGCACATGACACTGGCACACACTAATGCTGTAAAGTATCGCCTTTCTCAAAAACTAGACTTTTTTGAGGTTCACCAAGTTTGATAAGCTAAAGGACAAAAGAAAATGCAAACGCAATCCTCATAGCTTTTGTTGTTGAGTTGGAGTTGAAAATAGCGTGTCGGCGCATGTCAGACATTTAGACATGGCTTCAACATGTTGTCGACTCGTGTCAGAATGTTTGACATAGTTCCGACACAGGGTCACTTGTGTCGGGGAGTCTGACATACACCAACACACCGTTTTCAACCTCGAATCAACTTAGGAAAGAGCACTCCTGCATTTCCTACGGTCAGCTAGCTTTCAAGTTCAGTGAAGCTGAACAAGTCCAACTTTCAGATAATGTGATATTTTGAGTGGACTGTTCTGGTAATTTAGTGTCGAGTCGAGCCGATGCAAATTGTCGCTCGAAACAGGTCAAACTGTTAAATGTTTCAAGGTGCAACTTTGCAGATTTAAAATTTGAAAGGGGGTTGAGAGAGATGCAGAAGTTGATGACGAGCTTTCTTAAACGTATTACAATGGATATTTTCTTATAAAGCCAGATAAAGGCTACATTTTTAATTTGTAAGATATTTCTTATTCCTGACAATCCTACTTTCGTGTGACTCATTATACTCGTAATTACTCAATTTGACGAAATCGAATTAAAGAGATAGGTACCAGAATCGTAAAAATTTTCATATAAAATGATACGAAATGGCAACCATCGTAATAATTCCGAGTAAATAACCCATAAAAAATCCACCAGATGCCAACCACATTGTCAAAATTTCTCAACAGTCATAGAGTGATCTAACTCATTTGTTTTTACATAAGATATCGTAAGTACTGCGTAAAATTAAGACGAAAATTTCTCCCCTTTCTTTTTTTTGATAATATCTTTCGATATTGTCACATTGTTAATAAGGTCGGTGTCGTACATTTTGGCAATTGGATGGAAGCCAAATACGATACGTATTTTTAAGAACACTGCGCTGGTTACTAATAAGAGGCTGCCGCTCCTGATGCTGGAAATGTTATGGTTACGATGGCGCCTTACTCTCTCGAACCTATGAATAAGTGTAATACTCGAATACTTACTTTTTCCGCTTTATTTAAAATTCTGTACTTTAGCTAGGCGTATTTTGCTATATTCGAAAACATCCCAAAAAAGCTGCGGAGAAAGAGAAAAAAATATAAATATTTAATTTAATTTTATTAACTTTCCAGTTTGAATTTTAGTTTAACAAATAAACGATGTTTTAATACATTAACATTTTTTCACGTTTTTCGTTTTTATTAATGTTTGCAAAAGTCTATACAAGGGAAAAAAACTTTTCAAACGAATGAGAGCCGGATTCCGTAACGACCTTTTTGTTCCGTTCTGCGAACACCTTTCTCATGCGCCCCGTATCCACTTTTACAAAGGCTTAAGATTTTTAAGGAAGAGGAAATTCATACTTCTGACAACCTTTTCTTTTCTTCTCTGCTTTTTTTTCTAACGCGCCGATTTTTCTCCTTTTTTTTTTCGTACTTTTTCTTTCTTTTTCTGTGCTCTGCGTTTCCTTTATTGTTCTTCATCCTCATTACTCGAGAGTGTATACTAAAACATTTAAAACTAGTATTACACTTTGCACCGTTTAACTCGCCATTCAAACCGATCTCTTACTGAAAGAGATCCGATGAAATGTAAAATAGACCCGGATTTTGCTCTTTTTTTACCTCCTCACCCATACGTATTTTTTTCTGCGTCTCGCTTCTTATCTGCCTGGTTCACTTTGAGCCGTCTTAATAATTTTACCCTTCTCACCTATCTACTGTTTTAAAATCACACACTTTGTTCTCTCGTTACATAATGTATTAAGTATTATTTTTCGTCGATATTCAAGCCCGTTACCCGATTATGGTCAATTTAATTTCACGATTGTTTTTACTTTTTTTCTCCCCTAATTCCATCCTCCGCCCATCAGTTTTTGCCGTATCTGAAATACCTAGTTACTTTGATGCACCTAAGTATAAATTGGAGAAATGGAAAAGTTTCGTATTCTTTTTAAAAAATTGTATTTTTATTGGTTAATTTTATTTTACATTTTATTTAGGTAGATATATTTTTTTCATTTCAATGTTTTAAAATTATTACCTAATCCATTCTTTTGCCTATACTTACTTAATGGATGAAAAATTTTGTCAATTTGCTGAAAATTTATGAAATCATTTGATCAAGGTTTTGATCTCCAAAGAAATTGATTCCACTGCAGTAAATACTCATAGAAAGAAACGTTTCTTTCATATAAAAAATGTTGATAGGTTTTGAAGGTAGATACCTATAGATACCTTTATCATCATATTAGCAGATAAAACTAAACATTCTGCGTTCAAAATTTTTTATTTTCAACCAACATGTAAAAGAATTGATAAGAATAACCTTCATTTCGGAATTCCATAAAAAAAATACATAGGTACCATAGATACTTAGTTGAACCAATTCATGATTGATTTTTTAAAAATGGCTGTATTATTGCACAGTGTCAGAGGGGATTGAATTTTTGCAACACAACGGCGGGCATTATCTTTAATGAAACGAAATCAAAAAACCAACCAATATGCGAGGTGTTTATTGGAGTGGTATTGTAGCACTGGCAAATTTCATGAAGAATCAGTAGTTGAAATGAAACCAGTGACAAACGTGTGTACTCGATTGTGCACGAGGTACTTCAATTTGTTTGTGCTTCCTTCCCTACCAAGTTACGCATAAAGGGTAATGGAACTTTGTCTAAAACTTTGAAAACTGATGAAGATGTCGAATAGAATAGGTAGGTACTGCATACCTACCTAATGTAGATAAGCTCAGTGGTATATTTTTCAAGGTCGAGTAGCACTTATCTTTTCGTAAAATGCAAAGATAGCAAAAAAACCTGTGAGTATAAATTCCACATCGTAAAATAATAATTAGGTACAACCGTCAACCTCTTGCTGGTATTTTCATAAAAGTACCTACTTATTCATACCTTGAAGAAGTGTCAGTGCGGTTGAATTTGTATTACTTAGTGGTTACCTATTTACTATAACAAAGTGAAAATGTCGATTGCCTATTGGATTGGTATCGTAGTTTCTACGATTTTGGTTACTGTTCAAACTGCGATGGCCCATATGAATGCAGAGTAAAAAATATTTCAATTAATTAAAAACGTTCAAACAAAGCATAAAAATATTATCACTTAGATACTATTTTAATTTTCAGTGGAGATACCGGCAGTTGTCTTGAATCGGGACGATAATAGCACGTTCCATTGCGAATGAAAAAGTACTTATGTGCAGCACTTTTCTGAAATTGAACTATTTTGATCATTAAAAAAAATTATTACTTAGGTATTTATCAGAAAATCTTCAGTTATTTTACAATAATAATCATACGGTGGCCAGCATTCAGCAATAAATACATGTAAGATGTTGCAAGGATTGATATTCATTACACTTTCCTGAGCAATTTCAATACATACATCTACAGAAATATTTGTAGTATGTACCTTACTAATTCGTATCAAGATATATCTATACTGAATTTGTAATACCCATTTTGATTAAGCTTGTGCATTATATGATGATAATACATCCTCTTAAATATTTTATTAATCAATAGGTACCTACTGATTGTGATTTTTCAACTTTTCCCTTTGCACTAAATCAAAAGATTCCGTTTTGTCAACATTTCCTAAAGAAATAGAGGGTCAAAAGCGGTGTCAATCATTTGTGTTCGCTTGTGCGTGTTTCAAGACTGGTATAAATGAGGGTATTTGGGGTAGAAACAATCCCAAAGGACCAAAAATGGGTACCCATTTAATAAATTTTAAATCAAAATCATGAAAAATAATTTTTCAAATTCTTGAAAAGCATAAAAATAATTTCATAAAAAGTGATCCAAAATTATGATTTAAAATCCTAAAACCAGGCCCAGCTTGTTTTTACAACTTTTATTTTCGTTTGTGCGTTCATTCCTTCAATACAGACTGAAAATTGAAGGCGAGCTTCTCCATGGAAGGTGCAGTGGTTAAAAACAGTACCTACCCACAATTTATGCTTGATTGTGTCCCTACTACTTGAATTTGTTTGTGCTTCATTCTTCATTCATCATTCGCCACCAAGTTGTAATGAAAATTGAAAAGAGCTGACGCGATGGAACCAACTAAAGCAATAGATGGCGAATGGAAAACAAGTTCAGAAGAAAAGTTTGCAAGGTTGAATTGCGCTTATCTTGCCGGATGACGCAAAGCGCATTGATAAAAAAAATGTCATTAGAAATTCGTCGTAATCGCAAAAATTATCATACCATTTCTTTTAGTCATTTCCATAAAAGTATTTAGTTATAATTTGGAAAGATATTAGTGCAGTTGAACTTGTATTATTTAGTTGTATACCTACTTACTGTAACAAAGCGAATATGTCGATTGCCTATTGGTTTGGTATCGCAGTTTCTACGATTTTGGTTACGGTTCAAACTGTAATGGCGCATAGGAATGCAAAGTAAAAAACCCCTCATTTAATTAAAAATGTTCAAACGAAGCATAAAAAAATGATCATTTGTATTGTTTTTCAGTGGAACTTATGACTTGGATTCGTGTCGATAGTAACGCACATCTGATTGCAAATAAAAGTATTCAGAATTGTTTTGAAAATGAACTACGTAAATTGAATAGCAAAAAAGTTGGCCTATAATTTATATGCAATTCATCAGTTATTTTACAGTAATAAAAATTAGTACTAAAATGTAATATCTAGGTAGGTAAGTACCTATAAAGGAAATTTTAATCTCACTTACACAAGCAATTTCAATAAACATATTTACAGAAAGCCCTGAAGTAGGTATGTCATTCCGTCATTCTCAAAACAAGTCGAACTTATATCACTTTAGTGAAAGTTTTTCACTGTAGATATAAAAATAATTCATGAGCTGAAAAAATAATTTATTGATCAATACCGATTTTTCCATGGAGTAAGAGAAGCAAAAAACATTTCAATCAATTAAGAACACGTTTATAAGATTCTGATTTTTTCAAATGTCCCCCTTGAAAACAAAGTCAAATGGCTTTGCCAAGTCAGCTCTTATCAATCCGTAGAACAACGAGTTTGAAATTAATGTCATTTATGTACTTATGCTTCATTTTGTTTTCGTTTGTGCCCTCTTTCACTTGGTGCTAAGTGCTAACCTTTTGCGCTGTATTGCGCAATACTTGAATATTTTGTGCTTTGTTCTCCACCAAATTGTAATCAATTGATATGATGGAGCTAAGTCAAAACGCTGAAGACTAAAATAGATACCAAATGGAATACTACATAGGCATGTACCTACGTACTGTAGATAATTTCAGGCATATATTTTTGAAGGTCGAGTACACCATAAAACTTAATGATAAGTAGGAAAAATAGTACCTATACGATTTAAAAATGTGGAATAATACAGTTGCTATTACTTCCATAAAAAGTGTCAGTGTTAGTTTAATGTGTATTATTTATTGATACACTCTCGTATTACAAAGTGAATAAGTATGCGGATTGCCTATTGGATTGGTGTTGTAGCTTCAACAGTTTTGGTTCATGTTCAAGCAATAATGGCGAAGGAAGAAGAAAAGTAAAAAATACATCAACCAATTTAAAACGTTCAAAAGAAACTTGGGAAAATTATCATTCATATTGTTTTATTTTTTAGACAACATGATCACTACGCCTGGGGCCTATAATCGTACACTATGTCCAAATGGGAATGAAAAGTGTTCATAAATTTTCTGAAAATGAACTATATTGAGCTGCAAAAAAGTTGTAATAGTTTATGTATACCTACCTAAGTGGTTCGTCAATTATTCCACAATAATATCTACTTGCACTGCACTTTCGCCATAAGTAATATGTAGAATTGTAGAATGCATAATGTAAAATTTATCTTAATTACACTCTCATAAGCAATTTCTAAAGATAAGTCTATAAATAGGCTTGTAGTAAGAAATTCATATGAATACTTGTAGTCTTAATATATTATACTTTAGTGAACCTTGTTCTTCGTAGTAATGTGAAAATTATTAATCCTAACAGATATTTCATTGATCAGTACCTACTGATTTTTTCAAATTTTCAAATAGAATTCTAAATTAAATGGTAGGTACGTCTGGCAGAATTCTTTCCAACGGAGAGAAGATTGAAAATTAATACTATGCCAATTTGTTTGTGTTTTTTTTGTGCATCATTTTTCATTTATCCAACTTTTCATATTTCCCATTTGAACAGAAGTCTAAAGGCTTTGTCACGTCACATCAGTTGATGTTAATCATGTATGATTCATTTGTGCTGACCCCCTTGACAAGGGCCAAAAATTATAGACAAAATAACCCCTCTACACTGTGCAAATCTCTAGTATCTACTGGATTGTGAATTAATTGCTTTTTTGTGTTTTATTCTTTACCAAGTTGTAATGAAAGGAGCTGACATGATCACAAGTACCTACATACAGCAAAACGCTTAGTCGCTTACCAACAAACTTCGGACATGATCACTATTACTCAACAATCACAAAGGGCTTAGGCTAGGCCTATAACCTGTTAAACTTTCGAAATAGAACGTTTAACGTTATATTTGAAAACAAATCAAGCACAAATCTTCATAATTCAAACATCTCGCCATGAACCAATTCAAACCAATTTGAATGGTTTGAACGATTCAAACGTTATAAATGAACGAAACCGAACATCAACAATTCAACAATAAGTTCAGAGGTAAAGTTTGCGAGGTTGAATTGCGCTTATCTCACCTGCTTGCCACAAAGCGCACTGATTAAAAAAAGTCATTTAAAAATTCGTCGTAATCGCAAAAATTACCATACAACTTCTTTTAGTCGTTTCCATAAAAGGATTCAGTCATAATTGGAAAAGATATCAGTACAGTTGCATTTGTATTATTTAGTTGTATACCTACTTACTGCAACAAAGCGAAAATGTCGATTGCCTATTGGATTGGTATTGCAGTTTCTACGATTTTGGTTGCTGTTCAAACTGTAATGGCGCTTAGGAGTGCAAAGTAAAAAAGACCTCATTTAATTAAAAGCGTTCAACATCAAATGAAGCATAAAAAATGATCACTTATCTTATTATTTTACAGGAGAACTGATGGATGGAAAACGTGCCATTAAAAGTACATGTATTCAAAACTTTTTTGAAAATGAACTATGTAAATTAAATAGCAAACAGGTTTTACCTACACGATTAATCAGTTACCTTACAATAATAATTATAATGCACCACGCAAAAAGTGGAACTAAAATGTAATAGGTGGGTACCTATAAAGTTAATCTTAATTTCACTTACACAAGCAATTTCAATAGGTTGATATCCACGTCTAAGTATACACCACAAAAAGGCCAGAAGTATGTTGCCTACTCGTATTAAAACACGTTGAACGTATATGGGTTTTTACTGTATGAAAACACTTCATCGGACCAAGTTAGAAGTAATATGCATACCACAACTTTTAGCTTTTCGTGCGACCCCATATCATGTACAGTGCCTTACCCTACCTACCCAGTGACCCACAATAATATACCTATGCTTGATTGTGCACTAAGTACGTTGAATTTGTTTGTGCCTCAATTCATTTTTTCCCCACCAAGTTGTAATGAAAATTGAAAGGAGCTGACGCGATAAAACCAACAAAGGCAATAGATGCCAAATAGAAAAGTAGATAGGTACTTACTACTTACTGCTCATAAGTTCAGAAGTAAAGTATGCAAGGTGGAATTGTGCTTATCTCGCCCGCTTATCATAATGCGCACTGATAAAAAAAATGGCATTTAAAAATTCGTCGTAATCGCAAAAATTATCATACAACTTCTTTTAGTCGTTTCCATAAAAGGATTCAGTCATAATTAGGAAAGATATCGACGCAGTTGCATTTGTACTATTTAGTTGTCTACCTACTCACTGTAACAAAGTGAAAATGTCATTTGCCTATTGGATTGGTATTGCAGTTTCTACGGTTTTGGTTGTTGTTCGAACTGCTATGGCGCATAGGAGTTCAAAGTAAAAAACATCATTCAATTAAAAACATTCAACATCAAACATGCATAAAAAAATGATCACTTACCCATCGTATTATTTTGCAGCGGAACTTATGACTGGAAAACGTGCAAATAAAAGTATTCAGAACTGTTTTGAAAATGAACTTTGTAAATTGAATACCAAACAGGTTTTACTTTATACCTACGCAATTCATAAGTTATTTTACAATAATAATTATAATGCAGCACACAAATAGTTGAACTAAAATGTACCTACTACCTACCTATAAAGTTAATCTTAATTTCACTTACACAAGCAATTTCAATAGGTTAATACCTATGTCTAAGTATACACTACGAAAAGACCAGAAGTATGTTACCTATTCATATTAAAAAACATTGAACTTATATTATTTTAGTGAGTTTTTACTGTATGAAAACAATTCATCGTATGAAAAAATATCTCATTGATCTATGCTGATTTTTCCAATTTTTTTCCTTAAACACCAGGTCAAAAACTGAAAAAAACCTTATTTGATGAAACCAGGTCAAAATTGAGAAGACTGATAAGATCAATTATTAATTTACCTTCGACTTGATGAAGTATAAGTGCTAGTTGAATTTTCATATCATTCAGTGGTACATAGAATATACTTGATAAAACGAATATGTGGATTGCCTATTGCATTGTTATGCTAGGCTTCAACAATTTTGGCTCATTTTTAGGAAGCAATGACGATAGAGGAAGAGAAGTAAAAGACATCTCAATCAATTAAGAACACGTTTGATTCTGATTTTTCCAAATTTTTTCCGTGAAAGCAACGTCGAATTCATGTAGGACGTATAAATACTTCATTCGTGCACCACTTGTTTTTGTTTTTTCCCTCTTTCCCTTAATAAGTTGGTAGTAGGTACTAAAAATGAAAAGTGAAACCTCTCCCATGAAGGGTTATTGACTGTGAAAATGGTGCGGTGCCAACCTTTTGTGCCATATTGTGCTTCGTTCTCCACCAAATTGTAATGGACTAACATGATAGAGCGAAGTCAAAACGCTGAAAACTTGAAAAGATACCAAATGGAATACTACATACCCATTACCTACGTACTGTAGATAATTTCAGGTATACATTTTTGAAGGTTGAGTACAACATTAAATGTAATGACAGGAAAAATACTAAGTACGATTTAGAAATGCGAAATAATACAGTTGCTATTATTTCCATAAAAATATTTAAGTAAACTTGGTTATATTTTGGAAAAGTATCAGTGCTTAAAGACAAAATAACCCCTCCACACTGTGCAAATCTCTTGTATCTACTGCGTTCGATCACTTAGTTTTGTCTACAGGCGTCCGTTTCAATCCTTTTTACTTCTCGGCATGTAGAAAATCAACACGTCGTAGCTGATCACCGCTCAACTTTACTGTGCGAAATGAACATTTGGAAATTGGCACGGTGCAGATTTTCAAAAAATAAAATAAAATGCCCGATTCATTCTAGCATTTGAAAAATAATACAAATTCACAGCGGTAATTTAACCAACAAATATGAAAAGTCCATCTCTGGTAATATCTTATGCGCACATGCCGATTTATTCATAACTTGTTCTCGGTCTCAGTGCATAAAACTATGCACTCGCCTGTCGCTCAAGTATTAATTAAATAATCAATCCCCGCTTTACTCCAATTATAATACGTTTGTCTCATTGGTGCAACCGAATTAATCATAGATTTTTTTTAATGCTTAGTTCAGTTCTGCGAAATCATGCATGAGATGAGGATAAGGAAACTGATGTGATGTAATTTTAAAAGTTGCAAGATAAAGCGCGAGAGATAAGTTATGAATCAGAAAGATTGAATATTTAAATTATATTCAAATGTAAAAATGATGAATTTTTTCAATATTAACACTGAACGCGCATATGCAGATAACAAATTTGCATTTATTTATTTGTTAATTGTTACGTCGCATTTGGTCAATTTTGAATATTCTATTGTTTTTTAGAAGGAAATTGGGAAATTTTAATAATTCATCAAAAATTTGCATCGTAATTGATTGCCAAGCTTCGGATTTTTCATAAAAGTTGTATACTTGCAATTAAAAAGTCCAATGCGTTGGTTTTGATAGCATCGACCAATCAGAAAACAACGAGTGCCGTTTCACATGTACGTCCTGTTCCAAGTCACATGTGGCTCCCCTACACTGCCTTACCCTACCTATCCCGTGACTCACAATAATATACGTATGCTTGATTGTGTACTATGTTGAATTTGTTTGTGCTTCAATTCATTTTTCCCCCACCAACTTGTAATGAAAATTGAAAGGAGCTGACGCGATAAAACCAACAATGACAATAGATGCCAAATGGAAAAGTATGTAGGTACTTACTACTTACTGCGCATAAGTTCAGACGTAAAGTATGCAAGGTGGAATTGCGCTTATCTCGCCCGCTTGTCACAAAGCGCACTAGTAAACAAAATTACATTTCGAAATTCGTCGTAATC
This sequence comes from Pseudococcus longispinus, assembly GCA_900064475.1. NCBI lineage: Eukaryota > Metazoa > Arthropoda > Insecta > Hemiptera > Pseudococcidae > Pseudococcus > Pseudococcus longispinus. The sequence continues at coordinate 20,781 of FIZU01034372.1, forward strand.
ACAAAAATTATCATGTAACTTATTTTATTCATTTCCATAAAAGTATTCAGTCGTAATAAGGAAAGATATCAGTGCAGTTGCATTTGTATTATTCAGTTGTATACCTACTTACTATAACAAAGTAAAAATGTCGATTGCCTATTGGATTGGTATTGCAGTTTCTATGATTTTGGTTGCTGTTCAAACTGTAATGGCGCATAGGAGTTCAAAGTAAAAATCACCTAATTTAATTAAAAACGTTCAACATCAAACGATGCATAAAAAAATGACCACTAATTGTATTATTTTGCAGCGGAACTTATGATGAGAAAAATTGCAAATAAAAGTATTCCGAACTGCTTTGAAAATGAACTACATAAATTGAATAGCAAACTGTTTTTAATTTATACCTACGCGATTCATCAGTTATTTTACCATAATAATTATAATACAGCATGCGAAAAGTGGAACTAAAATGTAATAGCTAAGTACCTATAAAGTTAATCTTAATTTCACTTACACGAGCAATTTCAATAGATTAATACCTATGTCTAAGTATGTTACCTATTCATATTAAAACACATTGAACGTATACTATTTTAGTCAGTTTTTACTGAATGAAAACAAATTGTATAAAAAAATACCTCATTGATCTGATACTGATTTTTCCAAATTTTTTCCTTAAACACCAAGTCAAAAGACTTCATCTCGACTGCCCCTTCCAAAAAAGCGTAGGTTGAAAGCAATTTGTACACGCCTTACTTGACTTTTTTAACGCTTCATTCTCCTTCAAGTTATACTGAAAAGACCTAACTTGATGAAACCTGGTCAAAATTGAGAAGACTATAAGATCGGCTGTTAATTTACTTTGGACTTGATGAAGTATCAGTGCTAGTTGAATTTTATGTGTGGATTGCCTATTGCACATTGTTATGCTAGGCTTCAACAATTTTGGCTCATCTTTGGGAAGCAATAAGTATAAAATATCTCAATCAAATAAGAACACATTTGATTCAGATTTTTTCAAATTTTTTCCGTGAGAGCAAAGTTGAATTCATGTAGGTATACCTACTTCATTCGTGCACCACTTGTTTTTGTTTGTGCTCTTTCCCTGAAATACTGAAAATGATAGGTAAAATCTTTCCCAGTCCCATGAAGAGTTATTGACTGTGAAAACATTAGCAACCTTTTGTGCTGTATTATGCAATACTTGAATGTTTTGTGCTTCTTATCTCCAAAAAATTGTAATGGACTGACGTGATAGAGCTTAGTCAAACCACCGAAGACTGAAATAGATATCTACCAAATGGATAACGGAATAAGTACTGCAAATATACTTACATACAAGTACATACGTTCTGTAGATAATTTCGGGAAAATTTTTTTGAAGGTCAAGTACACCATAAAATTTACTTAATGATAGGAAAATAGGTGCTACCTACGATGTAAAGTGTAGAATAATACCTACAGTTGCTATTATTTCCATAAAAATATACCAAGTAATACTTTTGGTTATTTCTTGGAAAAGGGTCAGGGCTAATTGAATGTGTATCATTTGCCGGAATACTAGTCTCCTCGTACTCGTATTATATGGCAAATAAGTATGTGGATTGCTTGTTGGATTGTTATTATAGCTTCAACAATTTTTGTTCATGTTCAAGCAGTATTGGCGATGGAAAAGGAAAGGTAAAAAATACTACTCATTTGAATCTTTCAAAAGAAGCGTAAGAAAATTATCACTCTATTGTTTTATTTTTCAGACTTGATGAATACCATTTTTCTCTATAATTGTAGACTAGGTAGTAGGTACATTCAATTGCAAATGAAAAGCGTTCAGCACCTTTCTAAAAATGAACTGTATGGAGCAGTAAAAAAGTTGGGATTAAATTACCTATAGGAGATTCACCAGTTATGCCTTAATAATTATTATACTGTGGTTTGCAATAGTCTGTAAGATGTGTATTCTTAAACAACAATGTTTTAAATCGTAATAATGTTGTAATCATTCATATAAAGTAACTCTTAAAGTCGAAGGCGATACTCGTCGCCGGCTCTTCAAGAGCAGTCAAAGGTACACGTTTTAAAAGACCACGTTACACTGCTTCACTATTAGACAAACCTTTCAAATTTCAGTAAGAAGACCATCAATTTACCTAGATGCCTATATAGAATCAAAACTTACTTTTGCCAACTTGATCAATTTTTAGAAAAACCATTAAGAACCACTGCAACATGGTTTTTCAAGTTCTGATTAGAAAAACCATTGAAAACCACTGCAACGTGGTTCTTAGTTCTGCATTATTTTGAATGTAGAATTGATTTTTTGGCAAATGGGAGTTTTGATTCTGAGTTGTTTGGCTTCGGTTATTGTTTAACTTTCCAGCTGAAATGATTGTTGAGCCTTAGATCGATAATATCGCATGCATCTGCAGAAGAAAAATTGTTGCAATAGGTACTTGATTAATAAGTGATTTGTCAGTTGTTTTTTGCAATAATTGTACCTACTTACATTAGCTGGCAATAAACTCATAAGATGTGGCATAAAGTTAATCTTTGATCTTCATTACAATCCCTTAAGCAATTTCAATAAATCCGTCACAAGAAAGCTCTGGAGTAGGTAATTCGTATCAAGATAGTATTTTTTGGAATAAAAATCCAAAGTAAGTACGTAAACGTGAAAGAGCACCGACGTAATGGTAGGGAAAAACCACTAAAACGATGTATAACTCGGCGAAATAATTACTAAATGGCTTGCCATTGTAGTTAACAAGTTAGCCGTTAAAACATTATTTAAGAAGGCCGCGCTGCCTTGGAAGATGCTGCGGCACGCAGCAGCCAGCTGGCAGGCAGACGAGGAGGACTGTTAGCGCGACAGCTACATCTACAACTACCACTAGGACAACGACGAAGACTATGCTACAAATATATACTTAGGCGATAATATTAAGTGCGCGGCGTCGTGCTCGACGACAAAATACCGACAATAAAATCAGTCGAGTGTGTCTAGAGATAAGCAGAAAGTCTATAATTATGGCGCAGCAGACAAGGCGAAAATTCATTCAAATATAAGAACTTGACGTCGGTACACTAGAATGTTGTGTATTGGGAAGTTGTGTACTGTAGTGTAAATGTACTGTGTGTACTGGTCGCGTGGTCGGGGGGCTGCATACCGCGAGCCTGCGGCGCGGCGGCGTCGACCTACGGTACTGGTGAAGTGAACATTGTAGTAGAAAGAAAACTAAATTATGTATAAAATATGACTGTTTAGCGTTACATTTAACATAACAATACTACATCACACTTAAGAGGAGATATTTACAACTTTTCGCCCTCGCTACACTTTTAAACTGTAGGAGAAGCAAACTAAACCGAAGCTTTCAAGTAAATCTTTTCTGTGCTTTTTTTGCCCTTCTTCTTTTTCACCATTTTGTGTACTATACATAGAATTTGTTTCGAGTTTTCTTACGGTCTGTCACGATCGGGTTGGGTATTCGCCATTTTCATCATTCATCGTTAGAGCACAAAGTGTATTTCGAATAAGTTTTAGGTTTTTTTTTCACCCTCTTACCCTTAGCTTGCGGCCCTTCTCGCGACGCGATGCTTCATTTTACCCCGATTATCCTCGGCTCTCGACTTCCTCGTCGAGTACCAAAATTATATAGCCCGAGTAAATGGCTATTAAAGTGAGGGTAAACAAAGGGTGATTTCCTTTATGGATGCTTAACTTCGAGAGTACTTTGGCCTAAAGATTATGATAATTTTGCAATTAGTCCCGAATTCCGAGGCGGTATGAGATTTTAAGATACCGTACCGTGTACGATTTTTATTTTGTGTGATTCGCGTTTGCCTAACGTTGTCGTCATTGCCGTCTTAGTGGCGGGGATTAAAATCGTGCGGCGAGGCGCCGGTGTGTGGATGATGGCTTAAAAGCGAGTGTAATTATTTTTTGACGAATAAAACCAAGCACGAGAAGTTGGTTTTAATTTAGACAAAAATTAAAAGGTTTTTGGTTAAGGGATGTAAGGTAGAGAGGGAGAGTTGTGGGAATTCAATAGGGTTGGACAAGGAGTCGCAAAAAGTGAAGTGGCGATCATTGAACTTCTAAAGAAAAAAAAAATTGTAAAGAAATATATTAAATGATAAGATATCTATACGATGAGGTATCGAGGTGTATAGGAAGCGGGAGATAAGAGTGACAAAACAAGGGGGTGTGAGGGGGGACCATCCCTCACTGAATACTTTTCAAAAAGTCAGCTTAGTTTGAAAAATTGATCGTATTTTGTTTGAAATTTGGGAAATTTAATGATTTTCATGAGATTTTGGAAAAAATATGAAAAATTGATCAAGATGTTGCCAAAATTTTGAAAATTTGTTGAACTTTTTCCGAAAAATTTAATAATTAACAGGGAAATGATGAATTAATTACCTGCAAAATATGATTACTGCCTGAAAAAGTTTGACGTGGTGAAAATTTTGTGATGGGATGAAAAAATTTGAAGTATCAACAGTTTTGTGACAGTTGATCATACTGAAAAAAAAGAGGGTTGATCAAGCAGTGATAAATCTGCAACAGAAGCATAAAACTTGGGAACCTAACTTTGAAAATCTCAGATTATGGAAAAAATTTGCCCTAAAATCATACAAAAATAGGTTAGGGTGCAATACACTGTAAGATCGAATTCTAAAATTCACCAAATTAGTTCATCGTAATATTTATCTTTCGTTTCGATACATATCCGTCCTTCTTCAAAAGTATATTCGATTAGGGTAAAAAAGAATCTAAGCCACGATCAATGCTGTAGATTCGTTTATTTAGCATAGCTTGTTGATTGAATTAGGACAGCATGGAGGGTATGGGCGTGGAAGCACATCGAAGGCCTCAATAATCAAAGGCCATTCGATATCTTTGTTTAGTGTTTATTTTGCAGCTAAACTTTTCGTATAATTAATCAAATGGTTCGGAATTTAATGGCCTATTTTAATGATACACCGGAGCGCGCGCCTTCATTAGCAACGTACAATCGGGTACTCGCCGAAACGGCGAAAATTCGTTACACCATAAACGCCACGGTCGCCTTCGTCGCTCGCCCTACTCGTGTTTTATTGTAACTGCGTATTAGCTCGTTTCAAAAAAGACGCTAAATAGGCTCGGATACTTCGGGCCAGGAGGGTAGAAAACGCGCCGGAGAACAGAAACCGAGAAAATCTTCTATTTTATTATCCTCGTATACGACGCTCTTTAGTCGAAAGTGAAAAAAAATTTCGCTTTAAAAATTTTCCCATATTCGGCAACATAAAACAGCTGTTTAACGCTCGGTTTATAGTATGTTAGCAAAGTATCCTGTATTCACAGCAATGTACGAGACTTTTATAGCGCCACGAAAGAAAGGAGAAAAACAACGAAGCAAGACCGACAGCGAAAAAAATTCCTAGATTGACTATTTTTTGGCTACCATCCAAACCTCATCTTATCTGCGTATACGTAGGATAAAAGCTGCGTCGAGAGATGCGACTTACCAGACTTAATTGAACCATTATGATACCTTCATCCGGTCTCCCTTCGACCGCTTCTCGCATCAAAAATATTAATTACGCAAAATTCTTCTTCCTTTTCCGGCGCTGTGACGGTTTTAAATATCGTCTTGGCAACGTACTGCGAAACACCTTGTCTTTCGCGATCATTCGCAAAATCCCTCCTCCTCCCAACTCATACCCATTCCGGGGACGTGTAGTCTACTTCGATAAACCCCGGGATACAATCGGCAAATTCTGTACAATAAATATCCTACGTGGCGTATTCTTCGCCACGAAAACCTTATCCGAGCGAGGGAAAAAACCGCCTGGTAAGCGCCCCTATGTATAAAACATGTCTCCAGACGACTGATTAAACGCTGCGCTGGAGACTAATGAAAAAGACTCGAGATATGTAGCTATATATGTAGTGTAAACGATGATACGCTCTAGACCGTCGTTAAATAACCTACCTCTCTGCCTCAAGGAGTGTTTTTTTCCTTCTGTATTACGCGTTACGTTGCTCTTAAAAGTCTTATTTTATTTCCGCCTCTTGTTTTCAATCTCTTGGTATTGTTGTGTTTGTATAGTTACGATGCCAGAGGAGTCGATCCATCAAGAGGCATTCATATGGCTGTCAGTGATTTAGAGAGGAGGTGTTTGTTTAGATTGTCTCGCGAAACCGGAGGCACCTTGAAATTATTCAATATTACCGAAAAGGATCGCGGATTGTATAAATGCAGGGTGGATTTCCTCAATTCACCTACTCAGCAGCACAGACTGGCATTGGATTTAATCGGTGAGATGTTTTAAATTTCTTATGGGGGAAATTCTGCATCAACTTGCAGACGATTTCTACGATCATGGTCGGAACTCTAGAGTGGATGTGCAGAAGCATGATTAATTCTGCATTCATTTCTGCACTGGAAATCAGCACTTCATTATCGTAAAATAATGAAGTGAGATTCGAGTTCAAAAGTCGTCATTTTTGCGAAAAAACAAACAAACAAAATTATATAAGTGATAATTCTGCAACAAACTTTTCATGCAAGAAAAGCATCAAAATTATTCCACAGGATTCAAAGTAAAATTTAAATTTTTTGTTCATGGATTTATCCATAGTGGCAGATTTGTGTAGGTATGATGAGTGTTCTGCTGTAAGTATTTGATGCAGAATTTCCTTCAGCTCTGTTTGTATGGGTTGAATCTACTGCTGGAAGGGTCCACATTTCAATTATGGTATGATTATTGTTTTCTGCAATATAATTTGGCAGCTAAGTTGGTGTATGGAAATCATTCTTCGGTAAAATTTGACTCCGATCCGACCCGTTTCATTCACTACGCGTCGTAGTGGGGTAATACCGAGCTCGCGCGCTGTGTCCAATTTTCAAAATGGCTGATGAGGGACAAGTTAATATGCATAGATTAGACTAAAAATTTGTCTGCATCATTTTCTCATACAGTGGCACCAAACTAGGGGATGGGTCCCAAAAAAAATTCAAAAATTTTTTCCCATCAAGCATAGACAAATACTTGGGACCACTCGAGAATTCTTTTTCAGTTTTGAATTTTTCTAACAATATTCCCATCACTTTTGAACTTCTAATCCCTAAACGCAAGTATGACAAAATTTTTAGAACAAAATCATTCATGTTGAAGTGCGTACTTTTTAGGCATACTTCAAAATGCATCGTGTCATAATATATTTCTCGTTTGGTATACCAATGGCACTGATAAGATGTCTTACTTGAAGCGAAAATGAAGTAGATAGGTACCTACTGGTCAGCCTATCCACTTTATGCGTGATCTACCTTGTATATGATATGTTAGATTTCTAGCCTTTTTGTCAGAATGTAATGGATGGGTTGGTAGGGATAAAGTACATCATGAGCTATATGGGGTTTTACCTAAAGATAAGAAATTTCGATGTAAAATGTACGTATAATGTATGATGTATTCTTGTTCACTTGTACTTCCAATTCGTTATTCAAACAAGCCACAACTATGTTGTTTCTTTCTTCTCTGAAAAATCTTGATTGATTTATTTAAATGAATTAATAATTCATGTTCTTTTTCTCCTGTTAATTTCTTTATTCTTCTGATTTTTTTCTTTTCCTTGTATATCGTTCAAATTTATGTAATATTTACCGTGTATTTTTTTATCCTGTTGTTTTTTTACAAATTTTCATACGCGTTTTTAAATATTCATTTTTTTAACTTGTTTTTATCGTTTTTTAAAAACAGTATTGAAACTTTTTATTATTTTCACTGTCTGTGAAACTTTACAAACTTTTGTGTTTTGCTGCACATCAAATTTCGTGATCGTAAAATACAGTTTCGTATATGCAAATTGGATGCATCAACTTTATTTCAGCAATCAAAGATCAACACGTCGGGTCATCGTGGTCAGTCGTTACGAGGTATTTTGAGTAAAATGTCCAAGATGTCAATATTCAAGTGAATTCTGGAGGTATCCATCATCGGGCAGTTTATCTAGATTTGACGTCGAAAATGGGAATAGTTATGGTTCGGTAAATTAAGTTATACGTAGATACTGGCTCATGGTGTGTAGTGATTTAAAATGAAACTCCCATAAAAAAAGGAATACTTCAATGTCACTCCACCAAAAAACAAAATTTTTTCTGCCAATTTTTTAAAAATTTCAAAGTACATAAAAAAATGAGAACATTGATAAATTTTTTTGAAAAATTTTTCACAGGTGTGTGTACCTACATAGTGTCAACATTTAATGAAAATGTCAGAATTTATCTCTCACCACCACTACCAAGTAAATAAGTGGAGATAATTTGGGAAGGGGTGAGAATGGTCAGTCCAAAATTTAAGCGATGAGTTTTTACATCAGAGGTAACATTTCGGACCACTTTCAACAAAATTGTGGTCGTGAAAAAGAGGTCTACAGGGGTGATTTGGCCCTGAGCACCGAATTTTGAATTATCCGGTGGAAGTTGGTCCTTATGGTCTAAAACCCCCGTAACAAAATTTTTAGCTCTATATCTCAACTCCAATCTCTTTTAGGGGATTAAATGAGCCCAAAAACCATATCTGGACATGTTTCAAGTCGATATCTCTCATATAATGCAATTTCAGCAAAATCGAGCAGCTTTGATTTTTTTTTCAAGAATTGAGTACTTTTGACTTTAGAGAAATGTTACATGAAATAAGTTGAAAAAAAATCACCGAAAATGCATGAAAATTCCCAAAGTTCGAAAACCGTGAATCGAAAATGAAAAATCACCCCTTTCAAAAATCCTTCTCTCGCGAAATCTCTTTATCATCAGCACCTTTCTCAAACCTTCACCAAAACCACCATTTCACCCCATCCAACACCTGAAAAACTTCCACGCAATTTTAAAAACCCAAACACGCGTTAAATACAAAATTTCCGTTTTTCTATAACACCATACCCATAAAACTCCCATCTCCGCCTTCCTACACTTTGGAAAAAAAGGCGAAAAGAAACTCGCCGGTGAAATCAAACGATACCGGGTTCAAACAAACGAACCAAACACGTTTAAATTTTCCTCCAGGCATGTTTATGGCGCGCCGAATTTCCGGACACTTTGCTAGTGGGTAGGTATAGGTACCCGCAATCGAAAATTTTTTGAAGCTTGTTTATTACCTCGTTATTTTTCAGCCATATAATATTTGAGGCGGAAACTGGCGAAAAACGTGTTCTATATTCCGGTAAAACATTAAGCTACGAAATTACGAAAAAAAAAGAAAGGAAAATAGCCCAGCTATATACACGAATTATATACAACTGTAGTCAGATAGTCACCCTTACTTATATACGTGCGTTTCGTTTTGTGTTCATTTTCCCAGAGTTACCATCCAGTATAACCATAATCGAATCTGGAAACGAATTAATGCCCAATGCCGGACCGTATCTCGAAGATGAAGAATTACATTTGGCTTGTATCGCCGAAGGAGGTACCTTTCATTCTAATTTTCCAAACAATAGATCCATTTTTGTAGCCATGTGTATAACCTGATATCAATTTTTTCACAGGGAAACCACCACCAAAGCTGACATGGCGAATAAGCGACGAACAATTACACGGTTCGGTAAAAGAAACCGAATCCAAAATCATCAGTTACCTGACAGTACGCAAAATTCCGCGAAGTTTTTACCAAAAGTTGCTCGTCTGCGAAGCAAATATACCAGGACTTTCGAAGCCGCACAAGAAATCCGTCCAATTGGATATATACGGTAAATATCACCAACTACCTCGTTTCCTATACCAATAGATAGGACTTCCAGCATCTCCGAAAGTCCCCATGGTACCAACCCAAACATCCCTCAATTCCACATCTTTTGGAAAAAGGGGTCTACGGTTTCAACGCCTCGATAACTCCGTTTTCAAAATTTCTACTGTACAACAGCTGATAATGAAACGGCATGCGACTCTTTTTGCATACTATAATACCTGCCAAGTAAATTACGAATAAATCTAGTCGTAAATTAAGCTTAAACGTCCGCAAATAGTACGTCGGTCGACGGCTCGCGATCGCGTTTCGCATAAAATAACTTCGACAATAAAATCTAAAAGCCTTTGCATTTTGTCACCTCTTTTGCAAGTCGACCCGGAATCGAGACCAGCCACTGAGCCGGCCTTGTCTCCGTCGTTCGTTTCAATACGCCAAATATTACATTTCACTTTGTCGCGTCCGTGTCCTGTATTTCCCTTTGTCGTCGTCGGAATATCTCCGAAATTCTCTCGTGTATCTGTTTCATACAAAGCGACATGTTTTATTTTTCACATATTACGCCGAAATACAAAAGTACACATACAACTTTGGTATTAACTCGAGATGGTCTTAAGGGAGCTTCGAGGCATAAGTTTTCTTTGAGCTGGAATTTTGAAATAGAAAAACTGAAGAGGAATTTGATCAATAAATTTAAAATTGAGAGTAATACGTATTTTCATGTTTGAAAATAAGTAGATAGTGGAAAATTCCGAATAATAATATTTGAATTTTTTTCCCCAACAAGTTCCGCCATTTTTGAACAAATGACTAACAGCAAGTATAATATCGGTTCACAATAAATGTGCGATTACCCCCATCCCAAAGAGATTTCATACGCTATGCTTTTATCCAATTTTAATTCCATCATCGAATATAATTTTTTCCCTTTGTTTACATTCGTTCGTTTGTACCGGGTTTAATATTTCTGTAATTTTTGCTCGTTTTGAAATCAACTCGCTATGCAAACAACAAAAACGGAGCTATTTTCGGCCTTGAATAACTTTTCTTCCAAAATATTGTAGTGGCGGTTTAACGAGCCAACTTTTCCATCTCTCGAGATTCCTAATATAATTCGCTTCCAAAACGCTTATACTTTACACTGTGAAAATTGAATTTATAACATTTTTATACCGATTTAAAAACCCTTCGGGTTAGTTATTTCATTTCTCGAATGCGATTTATCTATTCAACGTTCGTCTTCTTTTGTTCCTGTGTACGCGATCGTATCGCGAACCCATCGCCGTTCTCGGAGGACCATTTGCGAAAACCGACGAGTTCCTGAGATACGGTGATTTGGACCGAAAGTTATTATTATTATGAATATACGAAAATGCACGATGTTTTCCTGTAATGATTAGAATGCCCTATTTTGGCCTCGAATTTGTTGGAGAAAGAGAATTGTCGAATGGATACAAAATGAGATGATTAAAGCTGCCGCTTAGAACATTTTGAAATTTATTTCATTGTAAGAAAAGAAAAAAAAAATGAATTTTATCATCTCATGACTCTTCATTGTAAGTTGCCTGAACATCGTGAAAGTTTGGTTTCCCCTCATTTTAGCATAGGATATGCTTTTGCAATGACTAAACCTGTAAAAATTGTCACGAAATTCCGACACGTTGAGTTTTGGACATTTTGTCAGACTCTTTTGAACTTGGAAAAATTTTCAGATTCCCACTCACCTTTTGGACTTGGAAGATTTCAGAGATAATGCTAAATCTTCCTTTTAAATTAAACATTTTGTCAGACAAACAATTTAAACTTTTTGAACTCGGACAATTTTAGAAATCAGGGTAACTTTCCGACATTTTGTAAGCCGGACTTCCTGGACTGGAAAAATTCAGATCACGCTGACTTTCAGACTTTTTTGAACTTGAAAAATTTTTTAGAATTGAAATGAATTTTTGGACTTGGAAAACTTCAACTTTATGAATTTGAACCATTTCAAGAAAGTTTGAATCAGACGTTTTGTCAGACAATTTTTTATCTATAGTCCGTGCAATTTAATTATGCGGTTGTGCGCGCGCATCTCCCGATGTTTTTCAATTTTTCATCGCGGGTTCTCGCGAGGCAACGAAATCGTTTTGGAAAACTCAGCCGCATAAATAAATTGCACGAACAATAGCGCAGACTTTTTGACATTTTGTCAGACTTTTTTGAATTTGGAAAAAAATTTCAGATTTTTACTGACTTGTCCTTGGAATTGCAATTCGAAAATTGTTCAAAAAAATTCTGTTTGCAAAATTCATTTTCAAAAATCAAATCCGTTACACTGACTCTCAGATATTTGGTCAGACCTTTTTGGACTTGAAAAAATTTCAAGAAAATTTCAAATACCTTCCACGACTTTACGGGCTTGAAAAATTCAATGAGTAAAAGTATATAGGATATCCTAAATGGTGGGGACTTTTTCTCTTGCATTCACGGAACCATAACATCAATTTCCAAAGCGTTATCAATAATGTTATCATATTGTTACTGAAAATTTTTTATTGTTTCACTGCAACCAAAGCATTTCCATAACGTTACCAAAACGTTTCCATAACGTTACTATAACGTTTCCATAACGTTACCAAAACGTTTCCATAATGTTACCAAAACGTTTTCATAACGTTACTATAACGTTTCCATAACGTTACTATAACGTTTCCATAACGTTACTATAACGTTTCCATAACGTTGCTATAACGTTTCCATAACGTTGCTATAACGTTTCCATAACGTTACCAAAACGTTTGCATAACGTTATCAAAATGTTTGCATAGCGTTATCAAAAGGTTCGCGTAATGTTACCGTAATCAGTGATGAAAAAACTTGATCTGAAGCTGAAAAAGAAAAACTGAAACCGAAACTAGAACTAAAACCAAAACTGAAAACCTGAACTGAAACTGGCTTTCGGTTTACAGTTTTTAGTTTTTTTTTTTCAGTTTTTTAGGTACTTGAAATTTATGTTTTAATCCTCCTTGCTCTGAAGAATAATTACCTATCACGATTTTTACAGTACCTATTAAGCAAAGTCAATTGAGAGGGTCCTAATTAACAAAAATTTTTATATAGGCTATGATAAAATGCACATTCTTCTACTAAATGAATCTAAAATACCTATAACACCAATTTGTTTGATTTGATCATCCCTTCTCATCTATTTCTACTTCACTGTTTTAGAGTTGGATACTTTATTGTCCATTTTTCAGCACAACTTTCCTGAGACTCTCCAAACAAATTTTTGAAACAAGTCCAGCTTATTCAATCCCAAACTTCTTAATTGACCGAAAGACTCAGATTTAGAACTGAAGCTCGATTTTCTGTTCGTGAGTTAACTTTGAGAAAAAATCGAAAAAAAAAATTTAATCAGAGAATTGCAAATTATGTTACGATTCTCAACAGTTTTCCAGCCATTTTTAATTCAAAAATTGCAATTCGCATTTTCAACCCCCTTTCTTCCTCCATCTTATGTAATATCCACGAATATTTCATAAATGAAATGCATCACATTACACCGAGCTATTTCTTCGAGATAGTACAGCGAAATACAAGTAGGTAAGATACCTATTCGGTAAAAATTATTCCATCTGGGTACTTACGCTTGTATTTTTTATACTTTAAATTCCGTGTACGAAAGTAATTACTTTCATTACGCGGTAAAACACACAAAACGTTTAAAATTTTCTCATCTTTCATTCGTTGGCAATTTCCTTTTTACGACGTACATAAAAAATTTATTACTACGGTATAAGAGTATCTATGCCATAGTACGGTGAATATAGAGTATAATATTTTATCAATATTAGTAATCGCAGGATAAAGGCGAACGTGCGACGTTTGCTTGCCTTTGCACTAAATATAAAGTCTACAAATATAATATACACGTATAATATAGTAATTATTATCGTATAGGATGGCAAAACGGTAAGTACTACAGAGGGAAAAAAACATAGAGTGGTCGTTGCGGAAGGGTGAACCGAGAGAATGTAGAATGGGTATCTAAAGAGAAAAACGACGACGACAAATAATACGATTTTATCAGATTTTAGTTTCTAAAATGTTGGCTTAAGAAATTAGATTTCTATGCAGACGGAGCACTAGTAGCAAAAAGATTTTTACCAAAGCACGTAAATGGGAAATGCGGTAGCGTTTGTTATTAAGTGAAGCTGTAACTTTGATAAGAAAACCAACAGCATCGTAACGGTTATAAAGTTGTTTTTCCATATAACAATCGTTTGTCTCTCGGTTATACACATTTAATTAAGATGCTCGTCATAAAATTTTCAAAAGCGTACGATAAAATAATTTCGTGACGTGATGCGGTTTAAGCAACCCGCGTATTACCGGCCTCGTTTACTTAATAAGCTGGTGTATGAGGGTTTCGCTTTTTTTCCCGCTGACTTTGGCTGTTTCAGGGGGTTTGCTGTTTTATATTAAGTATATGTTCGCGTTACGCCGTTGTCTACTTTCATGTGCAAATGCGGACGCGACTTTGATTTGTTGCGTGTTAATCGCAAACATACCATAACAACGAAGATTGACGTTTTAAGCCCTCTCAGCGTAAAGAAGAGCGATGTATTTTTATAAAAATAAGCCGAGCGGAAAGATTCGCTGTGCTGAAAATCGTACCTATACTTTTTTCTGTCTGGGCCCACTCAACCGGTATCAATAAGTTTTGTAAAAAGCGGAAATGATATAAAACTTCTTTACGTTGTAGTTAGATTTTGATGTTGCTGGGATATTTTCAACAAACGAGGGTAAAAACATTTCATTAATTAAAACGTCACCAACTTATAACACTGCTCAGGAAAACCTTATTAAGTCTACCGCTCTATCGTCGTTGCCTTCAGATCGACAAACACACTGAAATTTTATAAAGAATCGAGAGCGCAGCGAGAACACGCAAAGGCGAAACAAAAGCGAAAATAAAAACAATAGATGAGAAAGAAGTTATTAGATAACCAGACGCAGCGAAGTTTCGTATTAATGGAGCAAGAACTCTCGAAATGATTTTCTAAATTAAATACTTTCGAATCGAAAAGGGAGAACAATTGATGATTATCGGAAACAGATGACATCGACGATGAGCTCAACGACATCGTCGATGTCGAACCAAAAAAAAATAGAAGTTGAAACTTTGGCAGAATTAATTTCGCAAATATCGGATTCGGATGCGAGATTGGGGAAATATACTTACTTGCTTTAGTTCATAGAAATAAAGGTATAATCACGAAGACAATAGTTGAATAATATGAGTGGGTGAGAATATTCACCTGGTGATGAAAAAATTTCACCAGTTTTCGAGTTTTTAGATCCCATTTTTCTCAATTTTTAGGTTTTTGAACGTTGAAAAGTAACTCTATTTTCCCATAGGAAACCCTTTTAATAATTTTGTTAGCTTTAAGCCAGGTTACTAGTACATATACCTATTTCCAACACAGGATTGTTGTGGTTTTGAAATAATGAGCTAAATTGAATTCATTTTCGAGCAAAAATATTGAAATTTTCGAATCACTTTGAGCATTGATCCATAGGTACGAGTAAATAACTAGACAAACCAATAAGTAGATATAGACAACTTGAAACTTGAATTCAAATCGGAACATTTTAGTAGGTATCACAATTTGAGCTCATTTTGGCACATTGACATTACAAAAAAAAACACGATTGAATTTATGTTGATTTGTTTGCTTTCCAAAAAAAAGTTTCATCGAACATAGGTTTAGGTACTTCTTAAAATTTTAGTTCCCATCTAAACATTTTAGCATGCGAATTTGAGCTCATATTGGCAAATTGACAATACAAAAAAAACGCTTGAATGCATGTTGGCGTGTTTGCGTTTAAAAAAAAAGTCTTGATTTTTAGGCTTTTTCGACGATGTGGATCAAATCTGTGGGATATGTGGTAGGTATGATCTAGTTAGTGAGCGATCTTTAAAACGTGCTTTTATAAAATACCCCCTCCCTCAAAAACCATTTAATTTTTTCCCTCAACTTGGTGCAGGTTTCGCTTGCATATTTTGCCCCTGTAAATTATTGGTGAGCCAAATTATAGATAGATACGTTTTCAAGAAAAAAATCTAAAAATTTAAAAAAATCTTGAACATTTAAATTAGAAGATTTTGCGGCTCCTCTTCATTCTGGCGCATTTGCGTTCCAAAAAGAAGGATTAGGAATTCTTGAAATTTCAGATGGTATATTTGAACTTTGGTTTAATCTGTAGATCAATGCTACTGGTGAAGAACCTTTTGCCAATGTTGCATTGCTTGCTTAAAAAACAATCCCCCTCTCCCCCGCCAAAATGACCAACTTATTTATTTTGATGCAGAAATCTGGAAATTTTTAATTGACCTTGAACTTTGAAAGCAAACAAAAAATGAGAACTATTGGACATGGACAAAGACCAGGTAAATTTTAATCATCGGGGGACAATTTACCATTGAAAATATTGTAAAATGTGAGAAAGTTCTTAAAACCCCAAAAATTATTATAAAAGTTGTTAAAAAGTTGTCTAAAATTTCCCAAAATATCATAGAAAATGTTACAAAGCATTCAAAACTGTTTGAAACGTTGTTAAAAGAGCCAAAAACTTCATAAAAATCCATGTTAATGCTATAAAAGTTTAGAAAAAATCCTAAAAATTTTCTGAAACGTTGAAAAAATTGTCAAAAATTTTATCATTGAAAATGTTGCAAAAGTTGTGAAAACGTCGTCAAAATGCATAAAAAGATAAGAATAATATGGTAAAAAAAAATGATAACAATGATGGAGGTAGATGGACAAATTTGAAAATAACTGGATATATCTTTTAAAAATTCATGTGTTTTCAAAAGTTCAAAAAAAGTCACCGGCATCTCCAATGAAACTATAAAACATAGGATATGCTTTTGAAGTCGTGATACTTGATATTTTCTTGAGATTTTCCAAGTCCAAAAAGTCATTTAAATTTTGAAAAATTTTCCAAGTTCAAAAAAGTCAGACAAAATATCTAAAAGTCATTGTAACGGATTTTTGTTGAAGAATTTTGTAATGAAATTTTTTTGAAAAATTTTTGAAATCCAATTCCAAGAACAAAAAGTCAGCAGAAATCTAAAATTTTTTCCAAATTCAAAAAAGTCCAACAAAATTTCCAAGAGTCAGCCTTAGGTAAAAAGCTGCCTGACAAAAAGTCTGATTTGAACTTTCTTGAAATTTTTCAAGTCCAAAAAGTTGAAAATTTCCGAGTCCAAAAATTCATTTGAGTTTTTAAAAAATTTCCAAGTCCAAGAAAATCAGAGAAAATGTCAAAAAGTCAGCATTATCTATGAAATTTTCCAAATTCGAAAAGTCAATGAAAGTCTAGATATTTTTTCCAAGTCCAAAAAAGTCTGGCAAAATGTCTAAAAGTCATCGTAAGGAATTTCGTGACAGAATTTATGGACACGAAATATGGATAAAATTTTCAGATCGACCTTCAGCCATAAGACATAGCCATGTCAAAAAAATATTTTTCAGTTATCAACATTTTTTGCTAGGAATCCACATAAAAAATTTGTATGCAAATATTTTGGAGATACTAATAGAAACCTCGAATTATAAATTTTTCTGCATATCTACACAATTTAGATAAATTTGCATTAAAACATTTCCAATTTATTCAAAAAGAAAAAAGAAATAAACTACATTGTATCTATGAATTGCCCCTTCAAAAATCCCAGATGCAACCTATATGACACGAAAATGTGTTTTTTTTCACTTATGAATGATCGAACTCCTCGAACTTACAAAACAGGTGGACAGTGTTGACAGTGTTGTAAGTTGTAACCCAAACTAGCCTGAATGTGAGAGATAGTAAAGTGACTAATGCAGAGTTGAAAAATTTTAATTTATGAACAATTTTTCTTCTGAATGAAAAATTAAAAAAAAAAGTAAATTGAATTCTTCCATTAACAAATAATTTTCTATCGCAATTAAAATGAAAAAATTCGCGAACCTCTCCTCTCAACCTCATCCAACGCACAATTAAAATTAACAAAAAAACGCTTCCATCAAAATAACATCACATCCTCTTCCTCCCGATACGCAACCCCTCCAGCGAAAGTCACGTTTTCCCCAGAGTCAACATCTGACAATGAAAATAAAACCTCGTCGCATCGTGGAAAAAAAAGCAAGCATCGAATAACTAAACCGGGGTGAGAATAAAAAAACATGCAACGAGCTAAATATCAACTACACGTTAGAGTAACGCTGCACACAATAGACATTAATAACGGGGATTTTCTAAAATAAACATATTGACTTTTTAAAAAGGCAACCTTACCCGAGCATGAGGTGACTTTTACTAAATGAGCGACGTTTATCGTATACACCGAGTGATGTTCGAAAGGCAGCACGCAGTTTTGGGAGGAAAAATTCGTAGCATTTTCTTCACGTCGAGTCGACTCGTCGTCGGGTTGTCGTCGCGTGGTATTTTTTTTCAATGCCGAAGGGAACTGGAAGAGGTAGCTTTTAATGGAAGTACACCAATTAATTCATCGTCGGACGTCTGCCCATCTTATGGAAAATAACGACGGAGAAAGTTTTAAAATATGAAACACGTGTTTGCGTAAGGTGTAAAGAAAGTGGAGAAAAAATTGCGCGAAAAGCTCTTAATTCGAGTCGTCGAATAAGAGACAGCCTCGCCCTCGCATTCTAGACACTTAAAAAATTACCTGAGCTTAATTGTTCGTCCATTTAACGTCTTAATTTATATTTAATATAGTAGAAAACGAAATGAAGAAAAAACCGTTTGTTTGTTTGTGTATTTTGTTACAGTCAAACCATTAGCCGTTTTAATGCTGAACGGTAATAATATCTTGAAAGATGGCGAATCGTTTTCATTTCTGTGCGAATGTTTCGGCTCGAATCCTCCGGCCAGTATTTCGTGGTTATTAGACGGAGAACCTATTAGATCATCGGCCATTACGGTAATACATTTCGACATCCGTTTACTCTACTCAACATGTACTTTATACCTATACTTTAAGCTCGCCTTGCTGAATTTCACCGATATCTCGATATTTCGCCACCGGGTCTCCGGGGTATTATAGAAATTTAATTTTTTATACCAATTTGGCTTGCTGGCGAGTAACGAATGCTCGCAAACTGTGTTAAACGTTCGTTCCAAGGTTTGTAATTCTTCACTGTTGGGCAATATAACTCTTTTTTCATTTGCTGGTCCGGCTGAAAGATCACCATCGGATTGTCTATAACGACTTTAATACATAAATTATTAGTATGAAAAATAAGATGCGTGTGTGGCGTTGTAGAAGGTGACGTCATCACAGTACTTCACATCGTGACTATCTCCATTAATATTTTAATACCATTTTCTCCTTTTTGTTACTCTCACAGGCAATGCACACCAAGAATAAGACCACGAGTAAGTTGACAATTAGAGCAGACTCGACGTTCAACGAGAAAGAGCTGTTTTGTCGATGCGAAAATGAAAAATTCCCCGAATACTATTTAGAAGATAAGAAAATTCTGCAAGTGCATTGTAAGTATACTTCATAATCTTTTTACCGACCGTAAATTCAGATACCTTTTCCCTTTCCGATTTATTTTTGCACACCCTCGTCCCATATCAATACTGCAGAAAAGGTGAAAGAATGAACCAGCTCGTGGCGTAATTATCATTTTTGGAGATATTATCTCTCAATATACCTACCTACCAGATAAGAGAATCTAATAAATTCCCTTAGGAGTTTAGTAAATATTGAAAAAAATAAGTACCAACGTAGCCGAGTGTATTGTATTTTACATAATTTTTTTTTACCTCCTACGAGCATTTTTCAATGTTCATGTGCCTAGTCGACTTTAGAGAGAATATTTTCCAGATTTTTTTTTTCGATTTTATTCGTACCGAAATTCGAGTGCTTATGCACAAGATTGTGGTGCCGAAAGGGAAAAAATTCATCGTCGAAAGCCTTGGTTTTTCGAAAATAGTGAAAATTTTTCAAAATCTTTCAAAATTTCGATAATACCTACCTGAAAAATTGAATTTTCGTAAATGTTTCTTGCAAATTAAATTCTTCATGAAGTATCGATGCGTAAAAGAATAACAGCGAAGACGAATACGAAGGAATCTAAAAATAGAATTTTTGAGAATGAAAATAAGCCGAAAAAAATCTCGAATTTCGATGCGAAATCTCAGAATTTTTTAACAATTTTTTTTTATTGCGATCCTGTCGCAGGTATGCATTTATTATGTCTACACGTGTCGTTAGTTTTTCATATTTATTCGTTATTAAAATAGATATTTCGAGAGTTTAGAAAATATAAAAAAAAGAAAAAACATTAAAAATTGATAGAAACTAGGTTTGTTTACTCGCTTTTGTTTTTCTTAAAAATTTAAGAAATTCTTAAAATTATCGAAAATTATCCAGTTTTGTTTATGACTGTGGAGATGCCTCTCCACT
>FIZU01034374.1:0-11037 GCA_900064475.1 Pseudococcus longispinus
TTAATTTCAATTTTTTATTGTTTACGCTTTTCAGTTCAAAAAATCCTTTTCATAGGCACCCATATTGATTTTTGCATATTTTTGCATATTTGGGCTCAAAAATGTATATTTTAGCATATTTGACCATTAGAAATGCATAAAATATGCGCATATTCTGAGATTTTTTCTGCATAAAATTCAAAGCTCTACTCATTTCAAAAAAAAAAAATCGTAATTTCAGATTTATTATAAAATTGTAGCCATAATAGGAAAAGCATGGTGTCAAACAAATTTTTGATACCAAAAAACACTACTTTTATACTACTTTGCGTAACCTTCACACTTCCATTATTTTCTTCTGCCCCACAGCAACGAACCTGAAACTTCTACGCCCCAACCCAAAAAAATAACTGCAATTTTTAATTTCCAATTTCAAAAATAAATTCATAATTTGAGATCTGAAGATGATTTGGGTAGATCGAGTATTTTAAATATTCAAATTTCAGTTCTAATTCTCGAAAGTGTTTTTATGATGACAAAAAAATGAATTATTTTTGACTCCTGAACATTTTTTTTGAAAAATTTTCTCCTTCAATTCACTTTGATCCATTCATTTCACTTATTTTTGAGCAATATGGATATTTCACAAAAATTGAAATGGATGGAGGTTTCCTGAATCGATTTTTTTCGCAATCAACTTCCTTTTTAACCTTCTGATTAGCTATGCAACTGTACTAATTTCAAAAAGTATAAATGTTGATACAAAATATCACGAAAGTTCTTAAAATGTTGTAAAAACTTCATAAAATGCGAGAAAAATCGTCAAGAATCATGTAAAATTCGTCAATTTGTGATGAAAATTGGACAAAATATTTAAAAAGTTCTCAGAATATCAACGAAATAGTTCAAAATTCCAAGAAAATCGTTAAAAACCACATAAAGTTGATAAATTATCGTTAGAAGTTTCCAAAACATTGAAAAAATGACTCAAAACATTATGAAAATCGTTCAAAGTGGAAAAAAATATTTGTTTATGAACCAACATTATTGAAAATGACGTAAAAATCAATGAAAATTTAAAATGATTATGTAAAACATAATCAAAAAATTTTCAAATGTTGAAAAATGTTCGTAAAAAACAATGTAAAAGTTTACAAATTGTCGGAAAAATTTTTAAAATAAAAAAAAAACAATGAATTTGTACGAAAATTCCCAAAAAATTTTGGAATATAAACGAAATTATTTTTAAAATTGGCAAAATCTAGTGAAAATTCAACGTTTCTTTTAATCTTAATTCTTAACCCAGATTTTGAGCAATTTAGACAAAATTTCGACGATTTCTATGAAATTTTGACGAATTTTCAACAACATTTGTCATTCAACAGTAAACAGAATTGAGGATTTAAAAAAAAACAGAAAAAAACAACCTTTTGAGTTGAGATTTAAGTAAAAAGCGATTTTCACATCAAAAAGAGGATTCATTCTGGTTTTTTACATGAATATTTTTTCAAGGTTTAGCTGATCAGGGAACTTAAAAAAAAATCAAAATTTTTACCCTAATTTTAAATTTCATTCATACGGCGGCGTGGCCCAGCATTCGGGGGGGGGGGGGGGCAAAATATTTGGAAGTCAGGGGGGTGGATTTTAGGGGGGGAATTTTGTAATGGAATTTTTTTGGAAAGGGGGGGGGGCGCAAAATATCTGAAAGTCAGCGTGATGGATTTTAGTGAGTGAATTTTGTAATGGAATTTTATTGGAAATTTTTCAAAAACTAGAAAAAATCTGAAAAATTTTCCAAATTTAAACAATTTTTAGTCAAAAATTCGGCTAAAAAGTCTCACAAAATGTCCAAAAGTCAGCTTTAGGTAAAAAGCTGTCTGACAAAATATCTGATATGAACTTTCTCCAAATTTTTCAAGTCCAAAAAATTGAAAATTTTCAAGTACAAAAATTCATTTGAGTTCTTAAAATTTTTCCAAGACCAAAAAATTTGACAAAATGTCTAAAATTCAGCGTAATACCTGAAATTTTCCAAGTTCACGAATTTGGCCTGACAAAATATCGGAAAGTTACCCTGATTTCTAAAATTTTCCAAGTTCCAAAAGTCTAAATTTTTTGTCTGGCTAAATCGTCAGCATTATCTGTGAAATTTTCAAAGTCCAAAAAATCAATGAAAATCTGAAAATTTTTCCAAGTCCAAAAAAATATGACAAAATTTTTAAAAGCCATCGCCAAGGAATTTCGTCTCGTTTTTCTTGGAGTTTTCTAATTACAAAAGCATATTCTATGCTAATAAATAAATGTATTATGCTCAAACGAAAAGAATGTAAAAGTTTTTGCAGAAAAAAGCATTCAAAAGCTGAAATTTTATAATTTTTTTCAACTTTTCTATCGCCGAGGGGGGAGGAAGGTTGTTGAGAACACCGTTAACAACCCTCTTTTTTGAATACGCCCTTGTATTTATCAGAATTTGGTACGTTGGTACGAAAAATTTCGAAAAAAATCAATAAAATTGAAAACGTGCCTCGATTCAAATCACGTGAAATACTTCCCAACAGCTGAAAACCTCCCTCTATTCTGATTAGATACCCAATAACCCTCCAGAATAGACAAACCACTTGACCAAGTGCCCCTGTAATTATGAGAATACCATCAAACTCGAGTGTATGAAAAGCAGCACACTCTCGAACACAACTCCACTTACAATGGCTAAAACCCACTGCATCGAAACTTTCTCTGACGCGAGCAAAATACATTATGTCTAATAAGTTGCATAGAAAAGCCCTTAAAATCCACCGAATGCTACACAAGTTGCCTAATTTGCTGCCATCTCTACCTGTAATTTTTCAAATACCTCTAGTCGTATTAGTCATATGATAAGTTGCTCTTTTCGCGGTTCAAAGCGCTGGGAAAGATTAAAAAATCAGATTACACATCGTTTAAGACACAACGACTCGAAAAGCACTACTTTTCGACATTCTTCAATCTTTCACGTCGCTGGCGTAAACCAGGGCTTGGTTGGGAGCTCTGGGTCGGGGTGGCGGTACCGCTAGTCATTTTTAAATTTCAAAACTACCGACATCGTTTAGGCAGGCGAAAATCCGATGATTTATGAAAAGTTGAGCCGCCGCACGAGTATTTTTATCCACACGCGAGACATGACGATCCGAAGGGGTGAGACTGGCGACGACGGTGAGAGAAAAAAAAACAATAAAAGAAGGAAATTAGTTTGAAAGATAAAAAACTTGTAGTCGTTTGCAAGTTTTATACATTTGCGCTGTATTCCGACTGTTTAAATGTTTCGCTGCGAAAGGAAAGAGAAAACGAGCGAACGAACCAGCACGGCGAGAGAAAAAAAAAAGGTCTGCTGAGAATTGGAAGCATTTTTTACATTTCTCTATTTAAACTGTTTTTCTTCTCGTAAACTTTCGCCAGTGTGTTTTTTATCTGGTCGGTTCGCTTTAATCGAATTCCACGAATTAATTTCGCGTTGTAATTTTCAAATTAAAAACACTTCCGATAAAATTTATTACCGTGTGTGCCACGACAATTTATTAATTATTTCGAAGGTGTCGACGACGCTTTTTTACACTGCCACACGTCCTCCTACACCTCGCTGGCCTACGTATAGAATTCTGCTAGCTTTCTTCTCCTCGGTTTTTTTTTACGCCTCGCGTTCGCTTTCTCTCTATATACAAATACATGTTATACGGACAAAGTTTTCCGAAAGTATTTTCGTATTCTCGACCAAGTTTACACGTTCGATCGCGTTTAACGTGTACCTAATACATGTTCGATACGAAAGCACGGGGACTTTCGCCTTCGTACATACGTTTTTTGACGAACGCGTCTAATGCATTATGTATGGTTTTTTTTCTCTCTTCTCGACGACGATGTCGCGTTATACGATGTCGAACAAGCGTTTAAAAATTTTTAGCCGACGATTTATTGAATATTTACACAGCAGCGACGCGAATACCGGAGATGACAGGGTTGGGGATTTCTTTCTGTATCCGCAAGCACCTGTTTTAGTATATATCTAAGTACATATACAGATATTAGGTATACGAGGTCCGAGTACCATAACCGCGGGCTCGAATAAAACGATAATGTTGAAATTAACTCCTCTGCGAGCGGAAACATCATCGCGTCCAAACAATACCAAACGATGGTGTTTGTTTTAGTGTCCCCGTACAGCTTGCACTTCTCTTTCTCTTCTGGCGCTTCACGAGTACATATAATGTATAGGAAAACAAATGACGAGTTGTTCCATTTTTTCCACCACTTTTTTCCATCTCGCTTTCTCCCAACGTACGTAAAAATATAAAAAAGAACGCTTCGGTTGCATTTTAGTGATAAGTCGCTTCAATAAACGTCCCTGAAAATAAACGACCATTTTTTTTTCCTTTCTCGTAAGACAATCTATAATGAAGGAAATGATTCGTCGGAACTGATAATAAACAATCCAGAAATATCCTGTTATTATTTAGAATTATCTTTGGAAATTTTTTCACGGTACGTACACGATACGAATATTGCAGTAATTAAAGTGAAATTTTTCGGAAGGAAGGGGGGGGGGGGGGGAGTCGAAATCAAAGATATATCGAATAAACTTCTCTCAATTTTGAAAAACGATGCAGAATGGTGAATGAAAATTACCAAGTTCCAAAATTACGTTATATTACCATAAATTTTCGGTAAATTAAAAAATTTTATAAAACAATGAAAAAAGTCCCCCCCCTGGACCCCTCTGATCATTTCTATTTCCACACCACCCACAAAAGTATAAAACATAGAATATGCCTTTGCTGTTTCTGGTCTCGTGAAATGTCTTACAAAGTCAAATTTTGAAACAATCAAAATTTTTCCTAGTTCAAAAGTTAACTGGCACTCGATAAAATTTTTCAAAATCGAAAAAGTCAGAATATCTAAAATTTTCCAAATCCAAAAAATCGTTTGAAATCTGAAAAATTTTCAAGTTCAGAAAGTCTAACAAAATGCCTGAAAGTCAGCGTGATCTCTAAAATTTTCCAAGTCCAAAAAATGGATGGAAATTTGACAATTTTTTCTCAAGTCCAAAAAAATCTCAGAAAATGTCTTAACAGTATTCTGATTTGAACTTTTATTGAAATTTTTCAAATCCATGAAATCGAAATTTTACAAGTACAAAAATTCATTTGAATTGTTCATGTCCAAAAAAGTCTGACAAAACGCTTAAAAGTTAGCGTGACGGAATTTCGTAACGTTTTTCGCGGATTTAGTCATCGCGAAAGCATATCCTACGCTAAAACGATACAGAATGATGACAGAGAATTACCATGCCCAAAATTACGTTATATTACCATGAATTTTCGATAAATACCGTAAATTTGGTGAAATTAATAAAAAAATTACCACAATTTGGCGTAATTACACTCTTGATAAATTATGTAATTACAAGAAACTGGTAGAATTACGGTAAAATAACAAAATTTACCGTAAATTGAGGTAATTACAGTTAATTGGAAAACTTACGGTAAATTCATATAATTACAATAAAACAGTAAAATTCTGAAAATTTAAGTAATTATGAAGAAATTGACATTTTGGTAAATTTTTGTAATTACGGTAAGTTTTGGGTAATTTTTGGTAATTACGGTACTTTTTTGGTAAATTAACATAATTACGGTAAATAGGTAAAATTTAGCTAGATTGATATCATTACAACAAAATCATATCGTTTTAGTAAATTGGGGTTATTACGGTAACACAAGGAAATTCTTACCTAGTAAATTGTTGTAATTACAATAATTTGACCAATTTCAGGTAAAGTGAAGTATTTACGGTAAAATTTTACAATTGAAGTAATTACAAAAAATTGGTAAAATTCAAGTAAATTACGTAATTACCAATAGCAAAATGGTAAAATTTTGGTAAATTAATGTAATTACGGTCAACGGGTAAAATTTGCGTAATTTAGTATAATTCGAGAAAATTGACCTAATTTTGAAAAAAATTGTATCGTTTCAGTAAATGCAAAAAAAATTGTCGGTAAATTTACGTAATTACTGATCATTGGTAAAGTTTGGGAAAATTAATGTAAATTTGGTGAATTGATAAGATATAAGTGAATTAACGTAATTACGGTAAAATGGTAAAATTTGGCTAAATTGGTGAAATTCAACCCAACTGACCTAATTTTGGTAGGATCGTACAGCTTTGGTAAATTTAGGTAGATACAAGAGGAATTTTCAGTCAAGTTACGTAATTATCTATTGTAAACTGGTAAATTTCCGGTGAAGTAATGTAATTCTGGAAAATTGGTACAATGTAAGTAAATTAGTATAATTACGGTAAAATGATAAAACTTGTGGTAATTAGCATGATTACGGATACTGGGAAAAATTTGGGTAAATTGGTAACATTCCAGACAATTTACCCAATTTTGATAAAATTGTATTGTTTCGGTAAATTGAGATAAATACGAGAGAAATTTTCAGTCACGTTTCGTAATTACAGAAAATTGGTAAATATCATGTAAATCAAGGTAATTCTGGTAATTAAATTAAGGTAATTACGGTAAAATGGTAAAATTTAGGCGATTTAGCGTAATTGAGGTCAATGAACAAAATTTGACTAAATTGGCAAAATTCAAAATAATTTAGCTAATTTTGATAGTATTGTTTTGGTAAAGTAATTACTGTAAACTGGTAAATTTCAAGTAAATTGACCGTAATTTTAGTGAATTGGTAAAATGCAGGTAATTTAAAGTAATTATGGTAAAATTCAGTTGAGATAGCGTAATTACGGTCAGTCGGTAAAATTTGGTTAAATTTAGTAAAATTCAAGTCAATTGACCTAATTTTTATAAAAATGCATAGTTTTGGTAAATTGAGGTAAATACAGGTAAAATTTTCAAAAAAGTGATGTAATTACTGTAAAGGGGTAAATTGCAGGTAAATTACCATAATTACCATAAAATTGCATAATTTTGATAAATTGTGTTAGCTATGATATGCTGGCGAACTTCAGGTAAATTAGCGTAATAACGGTAAAATTACATAATTTTGATAATTTTACGTAGGTAATTACCCTGGTATAATATAATTTTCAGTAAAATTTTGGTAATTACATTGATTGACGTAATTTCAGAGAAAAAAAATTTATAATTCATGAAAATGATGATAAATCACGAGTATACTAAGTGATTATGACAATAGAGGTAATTACGGTAAATTACGAGTAATTCTAGAAAACCTCGGTAATTACGGTAATTTAGGTATTTTACAACAAAAATGACGTACCAAAGGTCGATTTCAATCGATCGACATGCTCTATCGTAAAATTTCAATAACACGTGAAAAATTACTCGCTTCAAACGCTCTCAATCGAAACACATCCTTTGTTTGGTACAAAACCCCAAACCTCGAACACGGTAAACCGCTCCCAAATCACATTTCGCTTTCCAATAACACGCCATTTCACAGCATAAAATCGCGAAACTCTACCCCGCGTTCAATTTTTACCCGATGATTTGATACTTATCGAGGCAAAAAGAGATACCAACATCTTTTCTCGCGTTCACGCCGCCATAACGGGTAAGCCCACACCGTAACAAATTTTTATAGCGGGTTGCCGCGCTGCATTCGGTCGGCTCTACGCTTTCTGGCGAATTAAATTTCATAAGCTGAAATTCGAGCACTATAACACCTTCCAGGCGTAAAAACGTATACCTACGGCGCGTAACATAACCACCCGACGACATCCTATAAGCTCGGTTAATTTTATAAAAATTTCGCCGTACGTAACGACGACGAAACAATAAACTATTACGGCTAAAAATTAACACCGAAGAAAAAATCCATTAAGGTTGCTTCGATGAAGCCACGAGAACAAGGTACCTCTATATACTAACATACATACTGTGTGTTGTTTTGGGGAGAGAGGTACGCGTGTTGCAGCATTTTATAAAGCTTATATAGTATAAGGCAAACCCGTTATGGTATTGGGTTAATGGTAAAGGTTGACGTGAACACGGTGTGTAACGCTTTTTACTACAGCCATCGCCCCGAAATCAAATAAACTCTCATAAAAGGTAATCACCTACGCATATGTGGTGAGAAATTTCGCACAGGGCCAATAATGTGTATCCGTACATACAGACGTATGGTATCTTGTACAGGGAAGAGCGAAAAAAAAAGGGGAAATATTATTGACAAGTCTTTTCAACTTATTGGAAACTTTACCTAGAACACGAAGAAGGGTAAAAATTAATTTATGAATTCATAACGTCGTCGAACGTGTTTAAAATATTAACGTGGGCTGGGGAAAAAGTAAGAAAACTGGAGTACGCGAGAGAGAGAGCGAGACAGCAGTCGAGCCAGGGCGTTAATTAAAAGAGTAAATTCAAAAGAAACTGCATCTTTCGATTAGAATACAAATTTGTTATTCGACGTTGGGAAAATTTCGGCGGCTCGATGACTATGTTAATGTACAAATCGAGCCAACGACGCGATAGGAGCTCGTACCAGCTATTTTTGGGCGGATGCTAGGATGCTGAAAATTCACGACGTATAAAATTAAAGGCTTTGTTACAAATTATCGATATGTCGGCGATGGAAAATATTTGACAATACGATTAACAAGAAGAAATCGGCAACAAAATGTAAACAAATTAACAAGACGAGAGTCGAGGTTCAAGCAAAGGTTGCCGCCGAGCGACGGAGTGAAGACAAGAATTAAGTAAACAATTTGCCATTAATTGACATCGCGTAGCTCAGCAGCACGACGACGGAGGCGGCGGTGAGATAGATTTGAGAGAGGCGCCGGTGCTCCATTACGTTTCATATCTTATCCCAGCGGCAGGCTATTCAAAATCATTCACCTAAGCGAGCAAAATACGTGCCCAAATTAATGAAGTGCTCCTTTTATGAAATCCCAAGATGACGGCGTACGTTTTCAATGAGCTCCTCGAAATCTCGCTCTTCGCTCCCGCCATGCATTCGATACAATACCGAAGCGATTTTCTTTTCATTGGTCTCTCTATATACGTGTATGTATTTCAGTATCGAATGACGGTTTGAATTTTAAATATGACTAATGCTTTATGTCGCTGGATTCGGGCTTTCCGTTTCGCGATTCCAATTCGACATCTTTTCGTCGAACCATTTCCTCCTAAAACGTTCGAAAAGGGCGAATATTTCCACTCAAGACTCGAAATAGCTCTCCGAATAAATCATATTCATCGCGGCTCTCCGTCTCAACCGTCAAACTCCGCCGGCAAAATATAATGATTGTTGAACAAACGAATTAGCACAACAGACGCGACCACAACCGGTGAGATAAATTGTTCGACATGAAATAATCATCGTTAAGAGTTTGGTAAATATGTTCACGGTTAAACACCCCCCCCCCCCTCGGACCATGCCATGCTGATGGCCGAGGCGTTGACGAAATATAACTTTTAATAATACAGTTTCTAGCACACTTCGAACGAGGGAAATTGATATAACGTTCGAGTTGTATCTACAATATAGGTAGATTCCCCCGATCCACTTTTCCTCTGCGGTATTTCTCTACAACTATCCCTCGTGTCTCTCTTTCTTAGCCGTTTTAATTGTTAGTCTCGCTGCTAACCGCCACCCTACACCCTCCATTCTGCTGGAAATTGACTCTTCGCAAAACTACATAATACCGGGGTAAAGTTCCAGTTACAAATTCTACGTTTAATTTTTACCACTTCAAGTCGCCGGCTTAAATTGAATTCGAATAGATTTTCTGTCGGATTATTCGCGCTTCGTTGCTAGGGGTGCAAACCCTATGTTTATTTTAGACCAAACCGCGCCCCTCCGTCCTGTTCTGGGGGTCGAGAAACGACACCCTTCTTACCCCCCGGCCGCCAAATATTCTCTTATTACGAATACATTATCGAATTATCGTTAATTTTTCGCTTATTATTTCCATAATATCGAAACAACTTGATTTACCAATAAAAATAAACCGTTTGCGGGCTTTTGAAAAAAGCGTACTGAAAAAAAGCTCTTTTTTTACCATCCCCACGTTACAAAGCCGCACAGTGATATGCGTTGAGCTCTCGTATCGTTGCCTATTTTTACGCCGAGTCCGCTCTATATACTCGTACGTATACCTATACGTAAAGGTACCAATCTGGCGCAGATATAATGGTAATGGCGCCTTTAAAATAGATGATATGCAACTACACGTCGTACACGAGAGGAGTATTCGTGTAAAGAAAAATAGCCCGAAGAGATACGCGAGCACAGGGTGTTCGGAAATGTATCGTAAGTGGGTTTTCAACGTCGAAGCCGAATCCGAGTAAGCAACTATTTCCGTTCGGCGGTGTAAAAAAAGAAAGTTGTAAAAGGAAGTATAGGGTGTTCTGAAAATATGGAAATCTATTTCATAAATTTTTATTTTCAAATTCAAAACCAAAATGGCGTTTGAGAGAACAAATTGGATGAAATTATCGAAATTTTTAATATTTTCAGACGATATTGTTTCTCGAATCTATTCTGCCAAATCGATTGAAAACATTTAATTTGGAAAATTTCCAATTTTGAGTCAGAAAAGAAGAAGAAAATTGCATTTCAATCAAAAAAATTTATCAACAACAATAAAAAAAATGGCAACACTGATTTTGAGAACTTTTTTGGAAAATTTCACCACAGAATATAATGAAGCTAATATTTCTAAACAATGCAACACTGATTTTGAGAATATTTTGAAAATTCTTTTAAAAAATATAATGAATTCAATATTTCTGAAAAATGGCAACACTGTTTTGAAGAATTTTTCGGAAAATTTCACCAAAAATATAGCAGTGCGTATTTTAAAAGAAAATGGTAACACTGATTTTGAATTTTTTGGAAAATTTCACGATAGAATAAAATGAAGTCAATATTTCTTTCAAAAATGGCAACACTGATTTTGAAATTTTTTGGAAAATTTCACCACAGAATAAGATGAAATCAGGGCTGGCAAGCCAGCCGAAAGCCGAAAGCCGAAAGCCGAAAGCCGAACGATTTTTTCCGGATTAAGCCGAAGCCGAAAGCCGAAGCC
>FIZU01034398.1:0-10601 GCA_900064475.1 Pseudococcus longispinus
TTAGAAACAAAAATAAACGTGAAAACCCATTTTTAGGGGGCAAAAATGTGGATTTTGGGGGAGAAGCACCGCTCGGAATTTCGAGGATTTCATATATGTCATAAAGAGCATCATTACCAACAACTTTCTGAAAAAAAATCTTTGCCCCAAATTTGTCCGAGTAACTACCATGAATTTTTTTTTTGAAAAGTTTCAAGTTAAAAAAGTCATTTAAATTCCGAAAAAAATGTTAAGTCAAAATAGTCAGACAAAATATCTAAAAGTCAGTGTAGCAGATTTTCTTTAGTGAATTTCGTAATGTAATATTTTTGAAAAATTTTCGAAATTCAATTCTATTTACAAAAAGTTAGTAGAAATCTGAAAAAAAATCTGACAAAATGTGTAAAATTCAGCATCAGATAAAAAAATGTCTGACAAAATGTCTGATTTAAACTTTCTTGAAATTTTTCAAGTCCACAAAGTTGAAATTATCTAAATTCAAAAATTCATTTGTCTGTCTGTCCGTAAAGTTGACATTTTCAAAACCTATAATGACCAAAAATATGATTTTTTCCTTGACATGATAATTTTGACTAAAATATTCACAAGTTGGACAAAAAAATGACAATTGACCAAAAACAACGTTTTTAACCAAAATGACAATTTTCACTTTAAATTGACAATTTTGATCTAAAAAATTACAAAATTGACTAAAACTGACAGTTTGGGCCAAAAAATGAAAATATTGACAAAAAATTATGAGTTCGGCCAAATAAGATAATTTTTACTTTGAAACGACAATTTTGATAAAAATTTACAGTTTTTACCTTGAAATGACAATTTTGACCAAAAATGACAATTTTGGCCAAAAATTAACATTTTGACCAAAAACTGATAACTTTGACAAATAAAATGGTTATTTGGACTAGAAAATAAAAAATGACAAAAAATGATAATTTTTACCAAAAAGGATGATTTTCTCAAAAAAAGCTTGACAAAATGTCTAAAAGTCAGCGTTACGTAGAAAGGTGTCAGACAATATTCTAATTTAAACAATCATTTGCATTCTTAAAAATTTTCCAAGTCTAAAAAAGTCTGACAAAATGTCTGAAAGTCAACGTGATCTCTGAAACTTTCCAAATCAAAAAAGTCAGTGGAAATCTGAAAATTTTTTCAAGTCCAAAAAAAGCCTGATAAAATAACTAAAAGTCAGCGTAACAGAATTTCGTAACTTTTTTGCAGGTTTGGTCATCGCAAACTTATGCTAAAATAGAGTGACAAGAATTGACATGAGGAAGGAGGTGAAAGTGCATATGTAATTGGAGAAATATAAAAACTGAAAACTATACACTCAATCATGGCCTCGTACAACTTCTCCAATTCTTCAATTTCGATTAACCAAATTTTCCACCTCATTCACTGAAAGACTTGTCGAGGAAAAAAGGTTAAAAAAGGAAAAGAAGACACGTTCTCATTTCGCGATGGCGAAGAAAATTGAATGTTTAGAATTAGATTAAACGCGTTGAATTGGTTTACAAAACAACGATATAGATATAGTCGCTATAAATGTCTTCACGATAGAGAAATAAAATTTCATTACGGTGTCCTCTCGCCCCAACTCTTCTTCATCTTGATCGCCTTATTACACCGCCAAACATCGGTGTCGCATCATTTACTCGTGTTTACCTTAGATTCCCAATGTATAAGCTCGCGTTGCTGTTCTCCCCACCGCCTCTTTCTTCCACCTACACGGCTACACAGATAAGATGGAAGAATATGCAATCCGAATGAAATTTTCGATCGACTAAACGTAATTAAGATTTGTATTCGAGAAGTGTTTGTTGTAAAATGCACGACGGGCGAGAGAGGAGGACCAGCGAGGTGGAAGAAGGATAGACAAACGATGGTAAAATGCGCTGTGCAGCACTTGATTAACTCGACGGTGTATTATTGCTCGCGCGATCGGTTCACATACAGAAGATTGAATCTTAATTGTTTACTCTTGACTTTGTTAATAAAACCGTTTCCATTGTGAGGAGCACTTCAGTTAGAATGGAGTTTTTTTCCTTTTCTTTTTAACCGATTGACCCGTTTATGACGATGAGTTCATTGGTTCGGTTAAAGCCAGAGTGAGTTTATTTGCGCTGTTTGCCAAATACCATGAGCCATGGTTGGCGTATGCGAAGTAATTTACGAACGGTGCGCGAAATAGAGTTAGTTTGGGTTAGAAAATCTGTCGAGTGTTTTGGAAAAATAAGGGTCGCGAACATGGTCTCATTAAAAGGGTTTTTTACCTAGTAACTAAGTATTTAACGATGCGAAGTTATGTGTCTGTACCTGATGGACCCTGCAAGATAAGGAAAGTATCTTCACCAGACCAAGTTCTGAAGCTGATGACATATTCAGCTCGAATTTGTTGATTCCTGCAATCCAATTTGAAATCTGAAACAAACAAAAAATCAAAATTATGTCCATTCAGTTAAAATAAGATTGCTGATGTCCAACAATCTAGCGTTATGAAATTTTTCGATTTCAAAAAGTCGTGTCATGTATCGTAAGAGAATTTCTGAAATTTTCGAAGTCCAAACAGACATCTGGCTTAAGAGAAATTTGCAATTTTTTAAATCCAAAACGTCACTCACGGTAAAAAGTTTGTCCATTGTCGGTAACGTCAATTGGTCAGTAACATTCATTGTGAGTCGCATTGCTCGTCAGTCACATTCATTGCAAGTAACATCAATTGTCAGTAACTACAGCAATTGTCAGTAGCATTTATTGTCAGTCACATTCATTGACAGTCACCCCAGAGTTTGTCACGCACAGAAAATTTTGAATTTGTCAGTAGCAGAACTTCACTTTGCTTCAGTCACTCACACATCCCAGGTCAGTCATATTCTACGTCAGTCACATTCAATTTCAGTAATGCAAGTTGTCAGCAACATTCATTGTCAGTTACATTCTACGTCATTCACATTCATTGTCAGTTACATTCTACGTCATTCACATTCATTGTCAATGACATGCTATGTCAGTAACATTCTACGTACATTTATTGTCAGTCACATTCATTGTCAGTCACCCACAGAGCTTGTCACACACAGAAAATTTTGAGTTTGTTAGTAACAGAACTTCACTTTGCTTCAGTCACTCACACATTCCACGTCAGTCACATTCAATGAGTTCACTGAAAATCACCGGTGCTTCAACTTTCACTGTGTATCAGTGATTTTTCTCTGATTTAGAATGATCAAGTAGCTATAAAGAAGTGCTAGTTAGCAACAATTTTGTACAGGAACTTAACCAGTTTCAATTTGTTTTATAACCAGATTAATTTTTTCCTTTTTCATCATGATTCATGAGTCATACATGAAGGCACCATTCGAGTTGGTGAGGAAGAAAAATTCTTAAAAAAAATTGATGAAACTGATCCAATTATACATATTAAGTAATAAATTAATTTCAATTTTCCACTAATTTTCTTCTTTTTTCAATTTTCATAGATTTCAATAATTCTCGTAACCTTATTCACGGAAGATTGATATTTTTGATAATGCTGTTTCCATACCAAATTTAAAACAGAATTGAATTCATTTTTCCTGTTTTGGTTATCAGATGTACAAAATGTCCAAAATTATTGCGGTTATCATTTTCTATACCATGATCGGGGTAGTTAAACTAATTAGTCAAGTATTTTTACTGCAGGATTGTAAAAAATCAATGAACAACACAATTTTCGTACTACTTAGGCCATCATCTCACCCAACGAACACGATCCCAACGCCAAAGAAGGTAAAGTCGACGGAGTGGTGCCATCTACTCACGAACATCCGCCCACACATTCGTCTTCGTCTCCACCTCCCACAATCATTCATGAAGAACACGGAGGTACACACGGCCATGTCGCTCCACCGAACTCAAATCTCCCTCCAACTCCTCCCAATCCCATCATTGATTACCCTTTGATGAACTGGTTGAAAAAGAAGACCACTTACGCAGAACCTATCGAAAAAGTACAGAAATCGTCGAACGAATTTTTAAAAAACCTGCAAAACCTCGTGTTGCAAAAAGCTCACAATGTTTACCCCGAAGTAGACGCGTTCAAGACGGATCACCAAGATTACGAATCAAAATTGAAAGAGAGTTTTTCTAAGATACTCCAAGACGTGAAAGGCTTAGCAGTTCACGATATGGATCATCGGTTCAAGAACACCAGACAAGCTTATTCGTCGCTGAAAGAGGCGCCTGATGACGAGCACAGACAAAAGCAAATGCACAGAGCGGTGGTCGACGATATTACCGAAGGCATTGGTGGTTTTTTTTTAAATCCGGTGCCCCGTATTCATAAAATACTTCGTTATACGGGTCTCATGGGAGGTGATGAAGATCCAAAGCCGGATCACAGCGTACACGAAACCAAAGATGGGCATCGTGTCGATCATGTAGACGATAAGTCAGGGCAGCAGCATAATCACGACAACAATGGTCATGGTGCCGAACACTCTGAGCATAAAGAAAAGTCATCGCTCAAGCCTGGAGTCAGCCATAATCATTCCGATCAAAAGATCGAACCGAAACATTCGGATCATGGTATCGAACATCGTCCAGGCGCAGAAGTACACTCCAAAGATAAACACATCGATCACCAAACAAATTCTGGCAACCATCAAGGTGGCGTACCACAAGAAAGCTCGCTTGTGGAAGGTTTCGTCGAATATGTGGTATCTTATTTTTCCGTTCCCAAGATTTTTACGTAAGTATACCTCGAAGTGAATTGAACAGGGGTACGAATGATGCACTTCTATAAGGGTTCTCCAAAGACTCATCGATTCCGAAAATCTTTCGGAAATAAACAAAAATAAAGAAAGATTCGTTCCTATGAAAAGCCCACGAACCCAGGTTGGCTTCGAACTGCTCCCTGGAGTAATTAGAGGATAGGTTTTCGAAAGCTGGCGAATGTCATTATGAGAAATACGCGTTTTCGTCCTACTAACGAACGGAAAATTTACAACCTTGAAAGGCAACGTCGAAGAAAATTTACAACGTGTAAATTTTCGCAGCGTATTTTAGGCATATGCGTATAATAAATTTCGAAACATGGCAAAATTTTTGTCAGTTCTAGCCAACTCATTAATTTTAATTATTAACCAGTCGCGGGTCTGTTCTGTTTTGCGCTGTACGTATTATTTATCGAAGTAAGCCTACAAGCATTAACAGACTAGTTTCGCTTTAGACAAGATGGGAGTTATTATTTGGTCACTTTTCGCGATTCTGATTGGGGTAAGATATAAATTATAGAATCTGCCATTAATAAGTCGTAGCTTTAATTTACCAAAGTGAAATCGAACGCGATGTATTTTTTTTAGCAAGCTTGCTGCTACCCAGGTTTCGATTTCGTACCTTCCAATGACGAAACCATACCCGCGCCGTTTCTAGAGGATCTCCAAAAACTCATGTCCGAAGGAGACCCGTCAAAAGATGACGAAGGCATGAAAAAAATGATAAACGGACTTCTTAGTCTTGATTTCAGTCTACCACCCGAAGCACAACAGAAGAAATTGGCCGAAACACTGTCGTCGTCGTCAACTTCGGATTTAACTCAGCAGCCTTCTTCAGGAAAATTCAAGTTGCCAGGTGTTAAAAGCTTTTTGAAGGATTCGCTGCCAAATCAGTCCGAAGATTCATCGGCGGAAATCAAAACGTTAGCCGAATGGATACGCTTGGACAGACTGCGTTGGAGGAATGCACGACGAAGGAAGCAGAAGATTCCATCATTGGGAGGTGCCCTTAAAGGAACTCCTGGGGCGTTGCAAGGTGATGTCAAAGATGCCCAAACCGAACTAGGTAATCAACCTGCCGAAACTCAACCAATTGAAAGTGATGTCGATAAAGGATCAATCCTCCCCAAAAATCCCGAACTAATACAACAAGCCAACGAAAGCCAATTGATAGAAAAACATCCTGCAGTAAACCCCACTCAGCTTGAGAATCCCAGCATCTCCGAGGAAAACAAAGTAGATCCTGAGCCCAAAACCATATCTACGTTGGAAAATGCACCTCAAGATGAACATATCCATGCGCCTGGATATTATGCCAGTTCAGTGGATTGGATGAACCCGCAAACAAACCCGAAAGAAGTAGTACCAGAATATGATGAAGATGAAGATGACGATGAAGATACGAGTTCGTTCGCTGGTAGTCTCTTATCCAAGCTAAATTTGCCTTATTGGCAGAATATTAATTGGGGAGACTATTTCCCTAATCCGTTTGCTTAATCCTTTTCATTATAGAAGTGCATCTTTCTCATGTAGTACCTAATTTTTAGCTTCGCAGCAAGGGTTTGGCCAAATTTTCCATACAAAAGGGAGTCTTTTGGGGTAAGTGTGATTGAAATTCAATGATTACAAAAATTAAATCTTCTTAAAATAGGAAATTCGCTGATGTTCGAGACTCGAGGATGAGAGGTTATGTAAATTGGTAGGACTTCCATTCGAGAAATGGCAAATTTAGTTGCATCAAAACTTCGGGATTTGTTTTTAAAAAATAAATAATTTCAAATTTATGTTTTTACGCGGAGGTATCTATCTGAAATTTTGGGGAATGAAAGGGATTCTCTCCAATTTTTGGGGTAGAAAAGCATTACTCCACCTTTTACTGGAATTTGACATTTTGAAGCACAGTAAAAAGAAATACCTACTCTTTTTATTCATGCTGAGAAAGGCCCATTGAAATTTTGAATAAAAAATTTTGCTTTATTTCCTTTTGTATCTGAGATCGTTGATACTTATTTAAAGTATTAAAATTCTTTTGCATTTATCCCTTATTCACGTTTGAACTGTTGTACTGGAAAATTTGACCATGCTAATTGTTCGCTGTTTCGCAAAATCTTCATTTTTCACTTTATTTCACAGATATTTTGCACAACAACAAAAAAAAGGATAATATCACGAATACACCGAATTATATTCGATTATAAGATGAATTGAGAATAGTTTATACGAGAAATTTTTCAAATAAATTAGACCGCGGTCGTTTTTGAATGCCTCAAACGTTTTATGTATAGGTGTAACTTACAGCAATCTGAAAGACACAAATTGGGGAAACGATTGTTTTTGGAACACGACTGCATACGTGTCAATCTTGACCCTTTTGTGTCCAGGAAAAATCTGAAGTGTCTGATTCGAACTTCCTCGAAATTTTTCAAGTCCATAAAATAATGTTTAAAAGTCAGCGTGACGGAATTTCGTCACAACCATTCTCCCGAAATTTTCATTTTTCAATTCTTGTGTTGAGATCAAGATGAGGATGAAAATTCTTGTTTCGTTGTAGGCAAAGAACCTTCGAAGTGTAGTAGGACAAACATTTTCACCCTTGAACACTTTTTTTGACCCAGGAATCGTAATTTTTCAAAAAACATGACTAATGGTGAAACTTGAAAGCTGATTTCCTATGATTGAAATTTTGAGTTAGTAATTCAGATATTTTAGAGCCTCAAATAATCCGAAATATGCAGGTATATTTTCTAAGAAAATGGACAAAAAGATCCACTTTTCAAGCTGATACATTGGTACATGGATTATGTCCTTTTAAAATTTATAAGTGCCTACCGGCTACCTACTTATTTAAGGGTGATTAAGTAAGCGCAATTTTTTTTTCATTTTATAGCAAATCTCATGCAGGAAAATGAGAGTAGTTAATTTTAATTTGAATAGGATTTCATCTGTCAGATCTCTCCTGGACACAAAAACATCAATACTTCACATTTTTTATAATAATACTTTCAAGTCAACTATCGTATTCCCAGAGGTACAATAAAATTATCAAACTAGAACAATTTTTTCCAGCATAAAATACAGTTTGAAATCCGATTTGTTAAAAAAAATTTCCCCCTGAGCAAATTTGAAAGATTTTAGTTTAGTATAAGAGAAATACAGATGAAAAGAATGGAAAAATGTTTTCCAAATACCTCAAGTCACCCTTATTTAAATCTAAATATAAACCACAGCCTTCAACTTTGAAACTCGAAAACATTTCCATTGGAAGCTTTAAAAAAAATCAATACCTACACTTTTCCATTACTTGAGAAAAAAACACAAACCAAGGACAAGAAAAACCATCAATAAGCTTTGTTCTCTTATATTCAGAATTTACCTTCAAAGAAGTTCATTCCCCTTCAATTCGGCATTTCTTGACGAGCTATTATAAAGAGATGACAGATTAGGTGAAAAATCACCTCAGCTTACCACTCACTTATTTTAATTTCATTCTGGGACAAATGAATATCTGCAGGACGAGTTAAAAAAATTGGACAAAAAAATACGTCCGCAGAAGAGCGCACTCACAATACAATAATAATTGCTAATCGTCCAAAAAGCACTTTTTTCCTCGATTTAGGACAGCGACATTATGCACGGGGATGGCTTTTAATAGCATATTACAAAAGCAGCGATAAAAGTGGTCGAAATGCAAAAAAGGGGAGACGAAAGAAGTACACACAAAAAATTTTTAAATACATTTGTAAAAGAGACAAATTGCTTAACGGTATTTGCATTTAGCGAAACTGGCGACGATAACGAAGCGTGAAAAGTAAAGAGGCCAATAGTTTAATATTTGCTGTAATCGCCGCCTTTGCCGCAAATACAGAACGAGCACAATAAAAATGGGGGAAAAAGGTACATAGCTCGTAATCGAGCGAGCGAGAGAGAGAAAAAGAGTAGATAAAAGCGCCTTGTTACAATTAGCCATGCTGTATGAACTTAAAGCTGCCTTATTATGAGAAGAGAGCGAAAATAAAAATACGTATAAAAAAAAGAAAGGAGAATCAGAATCAAATATGTACCGGAACATGGTACCCAGTGAGCTGTATTTTTGTCTGGATGTTGAACTCGTTTACCTATGCAGATGAATGGTCCACGAGCGAAACACTTTGGGAACCTTTGTCGGCGCGGGCAACTAGTTTGCAGAGCGCACGGTTTAGGGCGAGTCGAGTTGACAAGTATGAAATTGATGTGAAATATTTACCCGCTAAAAGACGCTTCTCAGTTGGTGGTTTTCGAATATGTACAATTGTTAACAGATACGCAGGCCTATTGACAAATCATTAGACATGGTACTTCTTGAAAAAAAAAAAAATTCAACGAGTGCGCCTCGCCTCGGCGACATTTCATAGATATTGTTAAAAAGGTGTTGTTGTATACGATGATAAGTGTTCCGTGTGTGTAAAACTACACACAACAAAGGCCTCCGGGCCGCAACTAATGCTCGCCGTACTCGAAAATATAATGTACCCGAACGCAGAATGCCTCCTCTTTTGATAGGCCGAATAAAAGAGATCGGCCGCAAACGCCCGTTTGCTGTACCACGATCACAATATCAAGTGTTAATTATTTAGGCTTTAATGAAAACCAATGTGGTTGGGCTCCATACGATACCAGAAATTTGACTAATTACCTAAAGAATTAGTTAATTTTTCAACATTTTCTACGCGTCGCGTAATAGGTAAATTTTTCCTTCATTTCACCCCCCCCTTTTTGGTTCCGGATCAAAGGGGTGACGTGGGAGCACAATTTACTTTACCGAATTACGTACCTAATTACGCCGGACTGTGTATTTTCCAAGTGTATTTAGATTTACCTACTTAGCCTGCGTATTACGTAAAATGCTTTTCGCCGCTTAAATTTCGCTACCAAATCGAATTTCTTATACTTTGATAACTTCAAAGAGATTGATGAAAATTTAACGACGGTTAAGAGATACTACAGCTATTTCCCGCAACTTTCACGTCAGATTCGAACAAACGTTGCTGTAACGATGCGAGGTACGCAGGGAAGAGGTGCTTGGCGCACGTAGGCGGTAGACTAATGATGTTTTTTTTCCTATTTTGGCAACATAAACTTTTCATCTAGACCTGGGCTAATGTAATCGTTCTGTGCGTTTGAATCTCGTGAAAAAAATTCGCGCATTATATTGTAAAATAAATATTATGAAACGTATTTTTATTCTCCATCGCCAGAGTTTGAAATGTCTGACAACAGGACAAACCCTAAATCCTTTCTGAAAATTTGAAAAAGTTTTATCACCAAGGTTCACATTTTAAGATTCCAGAATTTAGCAAGCTGCGACAGAAAATTTTTGGGACATTGGGTCAAAATTTCGTGACACAACAATTTTCCTGACCCCAGCCATTAGACATGTATCTTGGTAAAAAAAATATAAAAAGACAAAATGAATTCATTTTACGTCGAATTGAAGGTCACGGTCACCACAAGTGCCCCCTGAATTTCTGAAATTGAACTTCTCAACTTGTCTTGGCTTACCTTCTAATTTAGTCACAAACCAAGGAACGAAATTCAAGGGAGATGGTTAAAAATGTTGTAAAGGTAGTTCAAATTTCGTAAGAACGTTGAAAACTTCTATAAAAATCATCAAAAATATCGTAAAACTGACAAAAAATCATGAAAATGAATGAAGGAAATCATCAAAATTGACATAAAAATCGGCCAAAACATTGCAAAAATGGTTGAAAAGTCACTAATTATTGATAAAAATTGTTAAGGTGTAGTGGGGTAATTGCAAAACAAAAATCGTATAATTCGACTTTGACGCCATATTTCTCCCAAACTAAC
>FIZU01034426.1:0-18073 GCA_900064475.1 Pseudococcus longispinus
TCTTCCATTTTTGCAAGTTTGAAAAAATTGGATTAAAAACTGTCAAAAATGGAAATTTTTAACAAAAATACACATTTAACTCGCCAGAAGGGGTTAGAGTTGAGATATCGAGCTAAAAATCTTGTCACGGCGGTTTTAGACCACAAGGACCAACTTCCACTGAATAATTTAAAATTCGGTGCTCAGGGCCAAATCATCCCTATAAACCCGGCTACGCCCTTTTGTAAAAACAGAGGTAAAATCACACTTCTTTATTTATTGAGCCCTGCAGGGGTGACCAATTGAGTCAAGAAACATATCTTCATTATAATTCGAACCTCCTGAACCCA
Organism: Pseudococcus longispinus; assembly: GCA_900064475.1. Lineage (NCBI taxonomy): Eukaryota > Metazoa > Arthropoda > Insecta > Hemiptera > Pseudococcidae > Pseudococcus > Pseudococcus longispinus. Next base: position 330 of record FIZU01034426.1, read on the forward strand.
AATTCGAAGTTAGATTCCAGATAGGAAGTAGGAAATTCTCAAAATTGTCGAATTTCCCCAAAGTAAAATGCCCAATTTTTGCTTTAATTAGCATTAAATCGCAATTTCTTGTTTTCCAACCATTATACTTTCAACCGATTAGGGTATACGACCTATTTTTAACCTAATTCGAACCTCTTGAACTCAAATTCGAAGTTCGTTTCCAGGTAGCAAGTAGGATGTGGCCGATTTGTGCTCAAGTTGACAGAATTTTTTCATTTTCAGAACAACAGCTCTTCTTCACTTCAAAGGAGAAAAAAAATTATGTAACAAAAAATTGCCAATTTTAAACGTTCAACAACTTTTATTCGAAACTTTTTTTCGTATCGTCAATTTAGCAAACTTTTTCACCCGGGTGTCCCAAAAAAAAATTACGTTGCATTAAAAAATCACGATACGACAAAAAACTTTAAACAAAAGTTGTAGAGTATTAAAAATACATAATTTTTTGTTCCAAAATTTTTTTCATATTCTGCAGTGGTGAGAAGCCATTCTTTTTAGAGGATAAGAATTTATGCATTACTGTAGACTTATGAATTTTTACAAAAATTAGACATTTTCTGCTACATAAATTTCTTGATTGTGCTACTTTTTTACTTTCAGTCGAGAATGTAACGATAGATTCGAGTTTAGGAAGGTCGAATTATATGGAAATTATATCAAACATACCGCCTCCCCCCCCCCCACCCCTTAATATCCAGAAACCGACATGTTTCCATTTCTTACACCTTTGTTGGCTCGCTCCCTAAAGGCAATCTTTGATGGCTCCCTTCTCCAAAATTTTCTTGGTTGTTGGGTGAATGATTGAAAAGAGCAAGGAAGACTCCTTTTTTCAAATGTTTCGACCCCCTACCCTTTGAAAATGAGTTTCCCTGTTCAGCTCCATTTTGAAATTTCCTAAACAAATCGACCAACTCGTTTGAAATTTATTAAAAAAATATCGTAATAGAAATCGTTTCCATATTTACGAATAAAATAGTCGAATTTAAAACAGGAAATTATCACAGCCTTGTTCAAAAAAACAAGGCAAGAGGGGAATTGGTTTAAGAATTTTTCCAAAAATTGTTTATCGAGTTGTTCGATTTAACGAAAAATACTCAATTTCCTGAAAAGGGGAAAAAACAAAGGATCTCATTTTACACGATAAAATTGTAATTCGTATTCAATGATGCTACGAGCCATAGTGTGCCCGAAATATTTCGATTGTTTCCCCGGCCATAGTTATTATAAAGCTCGTTTAATTTTCTCATTTTTAGCCTTTTTTCCCCCCTCTTCTGCCACAGTCGAAAATTGCTAGAACGATGAAATTTTATAATACAAATAGTACTATCTACGTTGCCGACGTATACGTAGCTATAGATACTTACTCGTAAACTCATCTTCGTCTTCTGCTTCCGCTTCGCGAGCAAGCTCTTCAGGAGTTTTCTTTTTTCTCATAAGTGGATTAATAGGTTCTTCTGGCGGTGCTTCTTGTACTACTTCTTTCTTTTTAATGTTATACTGCGAATAAATATGAAAAATGGTTAGTTGGTTGTATTTGGTGTAGCCTACGCTGTGGCTGTGTATACCTAATAAATTCGAATAACGTTTAAAAACTAAACACGTGTTTTTGGCCTTTGATAAATATACCGAAGAAACTCGTTAAACGATGGTGGTTTTATATTTTCGGCCTATATACGATGCTATGAAATTCGCGAGATGAAATAATATGGTCTAAATGAAATTTAAAATTAATGCTTCGGATAATATTGGAACGAAGGGCTGCGGCCAAGGCTTAATCAATATCTACCGAAATCGTGATTATTTTTTTAAATAGTCGAGTTGGATTGTGTGCCTCTGACTGTTCCTTTTGTGATGTAGTTTTATTCCTGCTCTTTTTTTTATTCTACCTACTTTCGTTTGTTTGATTTGAAACTTACTCTAGTGTGAAATTAACCAAAGAATTGGGCGAAATTACTGAAATGAATGAAATTATAAATTTTCTGTACTATTTGGATAATCTACCAATTTTCGTAACGTTTGAGTGAGGATTTGAATTTTTTTTACCAAACTTTAAGACGATAGTTGAGAAGTAGACCGAGTCTATTTTTTCGAGATGGAACTGAGTAGTTGATTTAGATGTATTCGAATAAATCAGTTCGAATAATTGAAGCAATTTTGAAAAAGTTTGATGCATTTGATGTGAGCTTTAAAATATTAGGAATTCGAAGAGTCTTTTTAAACGACTTGGTTACTTTTTGTTTCTATTTTCTCCAAAGGACTTGTTTCATGAATTTCAAATTTAAAAAAAAATTAATAAAAAATTAAAAAGGAAATCCAAGTCAATTTTGAAAAAAAAAATCCATGTTAATATGAAGTTAATGTTTTTGGAAAATGTTAAAAACTTGAAGCAGGAGTATTCGTTAAAATATTTGAAATGTCCATAAAATCATTTATAATATTGTAAAAACGGTCAAAAGATCTTGAAAACCCTCGAGAATTCCGTTAAAATTCCTTGAATTTTCTTAAAAATCAGTAAAAACTTACAAATGTCAAAAAAATCATAAAAAGGATCGAAAATATTGTAAGAATTGTGTAAATATTCCTGAAAATAGTTTTGAAATGTTGCAAAAGTGCTAAAAATGTCATAAAAAACGTTTCAATATTCACAAATTTTCATATAACTTGATAAATATTTTCCAAAAAGTAAAGAAATCATGAAAATTTTGGGAAATGTGAAACTTCTAGCAGTTTTAACGAGACTTTCGATGAATTTTATGAATTTTTTGGACCGTTTTTACAATTATTTTAGTGATTTTTTTGAAAATTTTGAAAATTTTAACTTCTTTGACGAATAATGTTTTTTTTTGATATTTTTTATGTAATAATTCAAATGATTTTTATGAAGCTTTTAACAGTTTATACGAAATTTTTCGACAGTTTTATTGATTCTTTAGTCATTTTTACGATATTTCTACCAATTTTTATGACAATTTCAAGAATTTTCACGATAATTTCAAGAATTTTCACGAAATTTTCCTTGATTTTCACAATTTTTGAACCTTTTACAATCTTTTTACTAATTTTTGTTAATATTATGACAATTTGAACATTTTCGACGATTTTTCAAATTTTTGTATGTTTTTTTCGTTATTTTACATTTTTTTAATGAAAATTGCAAGATTTTTTACAAGATTTTTGACAGTTTTCGTAATTTTGCAGTCATTTCTGCGATATGGTCACCATTTTTTACGACAATTTCGAGCAATTTTACCATATTTTAAGCAATTTTCCAAACATTTGCACCGATTTTTTAAAAATTTTTGGCCATTTCAACAATATTTTCAACAACTTTCATAATTTACCTGATTTTAAAATAATTATGAAAATTTTAGAGATTTTTACAATGTTTGTACGACTTTTACAATCTCAAATAGTCATCATGGTATCAAAATTTCCTGAGACCCCTCCCTCCCTCCCTTCCTCCCAAAAAACATAGTCAAAAATCATAAAAATTGGCTAATTTTTTGGTGAGAAATGGTTACTAAAGTTAAGTACTTTTTTTTTGTTGGAAAGATTCAGTTTCGATGCCTGTACTTTAAAGTTCGCTGAGAACTGAGGGTCCTCGAATTACAGATTATTATCATTGTTTTAAGTAAGTTTTTCGCCAACAGCCTAGCTGATTACACCCTCGACTGCTGATGCAATCCATCTTCCATTTATAACAATTTATTCTATCCCAATACTGAAAAAAACTTGCCACGAAGCCATCCTTGTCTCGTCCCACCCCCTTGAAAAAAGCAGCACTGATATTTGCTCTGATAAAGTTTCACTTCCAACTTCAAAATCAATTAACTTTCGAACGATAAATCTTTCTCGATAAAATAAAGCAAAAAAAAAAAGACGAAATAAAATGAAAAAACACACACTTCTGTACCCCCCGAAGTACAAAATTAAACGCGAGAGAGCAAGGCGAACAAGAGACTCGACCGTACCCATATAGAAGAGAAAAAGTTGGTAGTAAATTAAAAATTTACTTAACCAAATTCCAATACGAAACACTCGACTGTTCTAAATGAACCCTTATTTCGAGACCATGCGAAAATGAATTATTGTAAAAGAAATTAACGAACGAAGTTTTTGATGAAGTGCATAATTAAAGTATAAAACTCGGCTTTGTGCCATTTCTTTTTAAACTTTTCTCTTTTTTTTCTGTATTATTAATCTAGAAAAAAAAATACGAGAAAAGACATGGAGGCAAAGTGAAAAAAAATGGGAAAAATTAAAGAAAAGTAAACAAACAAGTGAAGAGAAAAAAAACAAGTTCGCGAGAGAAGAAAAAAAGTAAACTGTAATTAATAGAAATGAAGCTACGTTGTAATAAATTAAGTTTTACTCAAACATTAGAAAGGAAAAATTTTAACAACAAATTATAATTAATTTCTTTTTCTGGGTGACTATTTGCGTTATGAAATGAATAACACGGTCGTAGTATTTTTTTTATTATTCGACGTACGTATATAATTTTTTTCACTCGAAGAGCTGAGAAGATTGTAGGTATATACCTGCGTACGAGAGATTTGTTTTTTAATCGTTCCACGTTGAACGATGAACGAAATAGGAAACGAAAATGAATTTTTTTCAAACCGAATTGAACTTTCGAGTTAGGTAGAACAATAGTGAAGTAATATCGAATGCAAAGACGAATTGCATTTTCGTTGAAATATCTACGTAGATATTTCACGTCGGGAAAAAAATTACACCAATCTTTGGTATGATTGTTTGTCGAGACTCGAGTTTTTTTTTTTACTGTTCAATTTCGTTATGTGGCTGGGTTTTTGTTTTTTATTATTCGAGTATTTTTCTCGTTTCGTATTCGATGTATAAAATTTACCAACGTTTATCGAATATTGATACGTGTATTTTAAATGGGAACACGACGACGTTGTCAAATTTAACTTTGATTCCGAACGTGTACGAATACGAGAGCAATAAGATTAAAGCTCATTTATGTATGGAAAAAAATTACTCGCAGGGTTTGAAATGTAGAGAGTCTCGATGTGCTGCGCATCTCGTGTATCTCAAGATGTAATCATTTTGTCGCGAGCAGCTAACGTTTGTTCGTTTAAATATTTATGAACGAATTCAAAACACGATGGCGTTGGCGAAAAGATAGGTAATTCCCAGAATGGAATTTTTTTACCCCTTTGTAGAAGTGTCTAAGGTACGAAAAAGTCGGTTGGGTGACATTCGAACGAGAATTTTGGCAATTTTTCAATGCTCGAAGAAGATTTTACAAAACTAGAGAGCTTATATTTTCTACAAACTTATTCCACGATATCCTAAGGGCTTTAATTTATCGAATACAAACTTAAATTCTACTTAAAACTAAATAATTACTCGGTATACTCGAAAAGCAAACAATAAAATAAATCTAATGTAGGTCAAACAAAGAGAAAAAAAACGCATACACAACATCGAAATACCACGATACATTTCAAGTCTGTTGACTTTTGAAGTATCCTAACAGTGCAATATATACTCGAGGATTACGTTTCAAGTAGCATGCGGTTGCGGAATATTGTGCACAGTGAATCAATCTGACCCCATTAGGGAGACGCATTAACAAAGCCGGACTCCCTACTAGAGTCAATTTGTTCCTCTGTGCAACTTAATAATTTCTAATAATTCGACCTTTTTCTTTGCCAAGCATCCTTTCTGGAAATCCGTATTATTATTCTGGCCATGGAATGTGCGAGTTGAGTCGAGTCGTTCACGCATCTTCGTAGTGTTTTTCCCGACTATACCTTTGTAGCATTTTACGCCGTCGTAGTGCTTTTTTTTTCAACTCGGAAGTGGAAAAATACCGGATTTTGTAGCCTGCCTTCTGCATCTTGCGGTGTTCCATTTTGATTCGAGGATAGTTGTGGTATTATGGTATTGATTTTCGAGGTTTATATGGTGGAAGACGTGTAAACGGTTCGTTAAACAGGCGTAGTTTTCGAAATAACATCGAGATTGGGTTGAGGAGTTTTCCAAATTGGAGATAATGTTGAGGAGTTGAGCCCAATAGAGCTACCTTTTAAGTTATTATTATGATTATGGAATTGATGTATTTTATGATGAATTAACAATTAATTATTTATGATTTAAATTTACTAACGTTGATTTTTTGTTTACAGGTAAAATATTACACTATTTTCTAGATTGATTGAAAGTATTTACGTAAATTTGACCAATTGGTTTGTGCAAATACGTACAATATACATTTGAAATGATTCTATCAGGTAAAATTCTATAGACTACTTAGATTTTAATGTCATCTTATAAATTAGCTGATGATTGAAACATATTTTTCTAATCTTCGAGCCTTGAAACAATGGAAATTACATTTGTAATCATCAATTGATGATTTTTTTACGGCCATCCATCAAAATTTAAGCTTTTTATTATGCCATTTAGTTCTCGTACTTCTGGTTACTTTTGATTTGATCTTATTCAGTAACTCAGAAGTGACGCAATGAAGAAGAAAAATTTCCTGAATGAGTAAAATAAACAACTGTGCGAACCCTTCTCCAAAAATATTCCCTCGAGAAAATATCTCTCATGCCATCTAATATTTACCAGTTGGTTACTAGAGATATATAAAATAATTTTTGATTCGAGAAGAAGGGACTGTTCAACGTTCATAAAGCTTCATTATGGTATGATATTTTGGTCAAATATGCCAAAAGTACTCGCAAATGCGAGTACAAACTGAAATCTACATTAATAAGGAGAAGGTACGCGGCCAAAAATTGAAATTTTTTGACTCACATGGAAGTTTTTGCAATTTTTCTGATTTTAATTGCAAATTTTTTTCAAACAAGATATGACTTTTGCAAAATTTTTGACTTAAATCCAATTTTTTCGATTGAAAATGCGAATTTTTTAATGAGGAATAATACTCTAAACCATATCTTTCCTCAATATTGCCTGCGTCACGTGTACTTGAAGGATTTGAACCGATTTTCAACTTTTGAGCTAAAAGTCGTTTGATATTTTTCGAAAAATACTCGTAATTGAAACTTTATTTGTTGCAAAATTTTCAGAAAACATTTCGAGACCTTTGAAACATAAAAATTTCTGAAATTTCATTTAATACGGAAATTGTCAATTACCCCCCTCCCTCCCTCCTTTTTTACTTCGTGAATTAAAAAACATTCGAATTTTGAAAAATTATTGATTTGGATCAAAATTCTCAAACATCGAATTATTCAGAAAATTCTCCATAAAAATATCCGAAAATTTTATCAATTTTGCCATTGATTTGAATTTGTGTTTTTTACCATTCAAATCAAGAATTGTTGATGTATTAATTTCCAACTACGTAGGTTACCTCATAAGCTCTGTCTCCTGTGAATAGCATTTTCTGTTTTGTAAAAATATTCCAAGTATGTACTAATGAGTTTACAAAAAACTTGATGAAATTTATAAAATATCTATACGAATGACTTCTTCAATTTTATTGTTAATTTTCAAGATAACTTTTTCCATAAATTTCCAGTCATTAAAAAAAAACAATAATTTTTTTTTTAATTTTATGTTTTTTTTCGTGTTACTGTGGAGTTAATCAATAAAATCCTTTCAAAAAATGTTGAAAATTTGAAGCAGGAATAGAGTCGTTGAAATTTTGTTGGGATTTCCATAAAAATCATTTAAATATTATTGTGAAATCAGTCGAGTGATCCTGAAAACCATCGAGAATTATCTTAAATTTTCTAAAATGCAATAAACATTTCTTCAAGATGTCGAAAAAATCATAAAAAGGATCGGAATTCTGATGAAAATTGTGAAAATTTACCTAAAAATCGCTGAAAAATGTTGCAAAAGTTTTTGAAGTGCCAAGAAGAAAAAAGTTTGAATATTTCACCAATTTTCATAAAAATTTGTAAAAATGATGCAAAAATGCTTAAAAAAAATGTTGAAAATTTTGGAAAATGTGAAACATCTAGCAGTTTTTACGGAACTTTCGATGTATTTTATACTTTTTTGAACGTTTTCACAATATTTTTAGTGATTTTTGTAAAAATTTCGACACTTTGACATTTTGAACGACTTTCGTGTTTTTTTGATAATTTTTTTTATTTTTCAAATTATTTTTATGGAAATTTTAACAATTTTTATGAGATTTTCGACAGTTTTCAGATTTTGTTGCCATTCATACGATATTTTTCACTAATTTTCATGACAATTTGAAGAGTTTATACGAAGTTTTCGATGATTTTCGTAATTTTTGTACCACTCTTACGACATTTTTACTGGTTTTTCTAACATTTTGATAATTTTAAGAACATTTTTTTTAATATTCATAGTTTTTTGATACTTTTTTTCATATTTTAAGTAATTTTTGTAAAAATGTTTAGATTTTATACAAGATTTCGACAGTTTTCATGATTTTGTAGCAATTGTACGTTATGTTTCCCAATTATCATGACAATTTTAAGATATTTTGCCACATTTTAAATAATTTTAGCATAGAATATGCTTTAGCGATGACCGAACTAGTAAAATAGTCACGAAATTTCATGACACTGACTTTTAGACATTTTTGCACCTGGGAAAAATTTTCAGATTTCCGCTGACTTTTTGAACTTGGAAAATTTTAGAGATAATGCTGACTTTTAGACATTTTGTCACACAAACAATTTAAACTTTTTGAAATCAGGGTAACTTTTCAACATTTTGTGGAGCAGACTTCTTAAAATTGGAAAATTTCAGAGATCAGGCTGGCTTTCAGACTTTTTTGGACTTGGATATTTTTTAAGAATTCAAATGAGTTTTTGGACTTGGAAAATATCAAGAAAAGTTCATATATCAGAATATTTGTCAGACAGCTGGCTGATTTTTAGACATTTTGTCAGAAAAACACTTCAGGTTTTTTGGACTTGAGAAAAATTAGAGGATCACGCTGAGTTTCAGACTTTTTTAAACTATTTTAGATTTTCTGGACTTGAAAATTTTTTCAGATTTCAAACGATTTTTTTGACTTGAAAAATTTTAGAAATTTTGATTTTTGAAATATTTCACTCGTATAAACTTCAGTTGATTTCTGAACTTGTAAAAAAATTTCGCGACCCTTTGGTTACGAAATTTCAATGAAATATGATTACCAAAGTTACTTTTGTTTTTGGAAAGGTTCAGTTTTTAGTACGACAATGCCTGAGGAAATGATACGTTTTAATGAAAAAAAATTAGAGGGTTGAAAATATGGCTAATGTGTTTGATTAAATGAACCAGCATTACCTACTACCTACTATTAATTTGTTCTCACCTTTTTTCTCACACATATCGACGTTTTTATCTTTGATGTGCGTGCTGCAATCTAAAACGCGAATACTTCGATATGGATAGATGTAAAGGCGAAGGTTACAGGCGAGTTATTTGGTTTTAGCAAAGGCAAATGACGTATTGCGGTGATATAGACGGAAATATTAGTTTAACATTTGTACCTACGTATATATCTAGGTCTAGAGGTACATGTAAAATATCGATAGTGGCATATAGTTTTGATGAAAATATCAATGCTTTCAACGAAATTAAAATTGTAACGGGTATATACGGGTCGGCGTGCGGAACGCGGATGTTGGTGATATGAAAACGATTCATATTTTCCATACAACAGCACCTGTAAATACTAGGTAGATATACGATTGCATTTGACGAGCGAAAATATGTATTCGAGTTGGATACTGGTGTCGGAATGGAATTTTTTCCCAGCTATGATAAAGGAAACCCTTGTAAAAGTTAGAATGATTGATAGGTGGGAATTTTTCTCCAACGCGAGTTGGTATTTTTGTTGCGCAAAATGTAACTCGCTAAACACACATAGGACTATAGAAAAGTTGCTGGGAAATGTCAAAATACAGCGTATAGTTTTGATGTCGGCTGTAGAAAAAAAAAACTTTTGTTTGTGTGTTTGTGTACACCCGCAACTTGACCGGATGCGATTGAACCGAGGGATTTTTGGTAACGAGATGGGGCCGAGGCGACATTCTACGGTATTTTTTTTTTTAATTACCGAAGGCGACATTGTTGTGCGATATTGTGTCGTCGTTTATGATGTAGGTACGCGAACGTTTCGATAATTTGGAAAAGTAAGCGAGCTTTTTCCTCGAGAGGTAATATTTCATACGTATACGTGCAATTGATTTGGTCTGCTCGAAAAATATATGCGCGTAGCGATCGGGCCCGGTTATTTATCGAGGTGATTTAAAGCATAAAGTTTGTTTGCGAGAACGTTTTGTAAACACGCGAATATTCTTACTCGTTAGTTTCATCGAAGGAGTAGTAAAAACGAAGTCATGTTTGTGCACATTTATACAGGGTGATTGAGATTTTTCCTGGTTGAAAGAATGGCGTTTTATAGGCGAGTTGAAGATGGCGCAGAATGGGTTGATTGAAGGAGGTTGGACGGAATGAAGTGGGGTTGTGAGGTATAATCATTTCTGAGGATTTTCTATGAGTAGGAAGATTATCTAATTGATCGAGGTTATGTATCAGGGTGTTTTTTGGCACGAAATAGTACGAATTTTTCAATTTCAAAAATTCAAAATTTCTCGTTTTTTATCACTATTGAAAATTTTGTCTTTTTATTCAATACTTAAAGTTTGTTTGATCAATATTCAATTTTGAAAAAACATCTGGAATTATGACATTTAAACTTCTGAAAATTTTCTTCGTTTTGAGTTATAACATTTTCGACTTGCTTCAGGTTTTTGAGGTCCCTGAATCCATTTATTGGATTATTTTTGACTCGTAACGGAAAATACGTTCCACTGGGGAGAGGGAACACATATGAATCCAAAATTCAAAATTTTCTGATACCATTCATTTAGAAAAGAATCAAAAAGTAGGGTTTTGGACCTTTAGCGCCTGTTTCTGACATTATTTTACCAAGAAAAGTGAACGGGTGGGATTCGACTCAAAATTCTGGGGAATTTTAATTTGGATGTTATTGTGTATGGTGGGTTTTTGACCTCTGGAATCTATTTCGATGAAATAAATTTGGACTAAAACCACAAGGTGTCTCGGAAAGATTCAGAGGGTGGATCAAAAATCGAAATTTCTCGACATCATCGAGTTAGGCACTAGTATTTATTTTTTTGACCTCTCAAGTACGTATTTAATGTCATTTCATTTAAAAAAATCAAAAGGGATTCTAAATTTTGTAAAATTTCCGTCGAAGTGTAGGTATGTTTTGCAATTTCTGGAAAATTTGAACTTTGGTATGAAGTTAGTGTCTTAATAATTCCGCTCATGTGGGGGGAGGGGGGGAGGGGGTAGTGCGAAATTTTTCAATCGATATTTAAAAAAGTACAAATTTTGCCATTTGAGTTTGCTGAAAAATGGGCAAAATTGAAGAAAAAATACAACATCACCAACAATCACTTTTACACTTTTCGACTCGTTATATCAAACATTGTAAAATTTTTCTGGTTCTAAAAATTTGAAGACTTGTGAGAAGGGAAATTTTGATTTCAGATAAAGGAAACACTCATAATACATATTCTTGTAAAAATAGATACCTACAATGTTTTGTTGGTACATATTCCAATTTCTGTGTTATTTTGAATGGTTTTTGAGAAATCTTTGATGTGAAAAATACATATTGTAAAATGGACTGGGAAAATTGCTCTGAGCAAAGCTAAGTCAAATTGTAATTTTAACTGGAAATACTCGTATGTTTTTTGTCCATTTTTGCTTTTAAAAAAAATCAAAAATTATTAGAAAACTCCAGAAAATTGAAAATCACCAGAAAAAACACCAACTTCCATGAAAAGTAAATGAACTTCCAGTTGACTCATTCCAAAAAATATTGAAAATTAACAAAAATTTAAAAAGCCTCAAAACTTTTGTAATTTCTCATAACAAGCTCTCAGTAAAATCTCTTTCAATAAAAATATATTTTGAAAAAATTATTGGATCCCCCTGTAAACAGTGAGAAAATGAACGAAACTCCCTTATTTCATACAGCAACAAGATTCTGACTCCCCCCTCATTTCTCATGGGTAAATCTAAAAAAAAATTTACAAAAAAATGTTATAAATCATAAAAAATTTCAATCAAAAGTTGATCCTTTTTTTTGTGTGAAATGAAAATTTGAGTAGTTTTGAAGCTTCTGCATTTTATCTGGGGTGACTGAAATTTTTTTAGATGATTTCTTGTGAAAACAGACACTAGATTGAACCATTGGAATGCAAAATTTCTCTACTCTTTTGGTATTTGTAAACTAGAGCATTCAAGCACAACTTATACATTTCATCTCGAATCCATGTGTGCTTTGTTGCCTAATCTAAAAATCCAAAGACCACTATAAAAAATCATAACATTCTAAGTTCTAACCCAACAAAATGATTGTTGATCATTTTATGATCGTAAAACACAACAGTTATTAATTTTCTAGGTATTTCTCAGAGGCAGGTTCTACTTATCAAATTTCGGGATCAGGGACGAAAAATTTTATGGACCTTTTTTTCGCGTTCATTGCTAAAAAAAAAGGGGTAAAAATATGTTTCAGTTTTCAGTAGCGTAGCCAGACAGTCATTTGGGCGTGGGGGGGGGGGGGTGTTTTATGAGATGAGAAAATTTGATTTCTTGAGAAATTTTGAAAAAATTCCTATTTTTTCTTTATGTTTTATGAGATGAGAAAATTTGATTTCTTGAGAAATTTTGAAAAAATTCCTATTATTTCTTTAAAACAAGTAATTACAAAATTGGATTCAAAAGCTGAAATTTTATAACTTTTTCCAACATTTTAGTCGTCTAGGGGATTTTGAAAAAGTTACTCGTGAAAAATACATATAAAAGTCTCCGTCATTTCTATGCTACCCATGAAACCATAAAACATAGGATATGCTTTTGCTGATTGGAAATTTTTTACAGTTCAAAAAAGTCTCACAAAATTTCTCAAAGTCAGTGGAAATCTAATAATTTTCCAAGTCCAAAAAGTCTGACAAAATGTGTCAAAGTCAATGAAAATCTGAGTCGAAAAAGTCTGACATATCCTATGCTAAAACATGACAGTTTTCATTTGACCCTGTCCCTAAAACCCCTGGGTCAAAGAATTAAGTCCCATTTGAACCATCCTCGAGTGGAGCCTGCTCAGAGGTTCGCATACATATTGAAAAAAGTTTCAAAAACTATTTGTATCACCGATTTCTTCAAATTTTTCCTACAATGTAGCCCCTGTCTCTCAAAGTGTAGGCAAAATATGCCTCATAAATGTTAGTTGAGTTGGTTTTGGGAATGTTGAGTTCATTGCATTGCTTCGATATTCGACGTATTATTTGTTTAGGGATAAATTTTGCTTAAGAATGCAGGAAGAGGGGTGCTATTGATCTATGGTCGATGGTAAATATGTTAAGCCTTCCACGGTGGAATTTTTATTACGAATTATGCTCGAGGTGTATGTATTCTGGTTTCAGTCTCACGTGAAGCCTGAAGTTGGTTAGACTCCTTTGACTGCACGAGGCTGCAAAACTGTACTTTGATGTAGAACAAATTGCCTATCGTTATCTCGAAAGATTACATAACTTGGAGGCATTAGCGTGTATATTTTTCGAACATTGTCCAAATTCGTTTCGAATCACCTTGTATACGCTATAAAAAAAAAGCGCCGAAACGGGAAAAGAAATACGACGACAGTACGAGGGAGTATTAAACTGCTGATGTGTGTGGTACCTACGTGTGGCTGGTTTTAATATAGGTAATTTTTAAGGGTGTAATTCGGAGTAGAGCTCATAAGCTGGCGCGAGGAACCACCGGAGACGTGCACGAGAGCTTAGCGTGTTCAGCGGAGGAGAAGCGAATTAACGCAAAAATTGAAATTTTGTACCGGCCGAAAAGGGCGCGAGGGTGAGACGGTGGCGGAAAACCGAGTAATTGACCAAGTACTCGTCCCGAACCGCCGGTTATAAAACGTTTAATTTGCGTGGACCGCTTTTGGGGACGATGTTTGCCACATTATAAACATGACCTGTTTACATAAGCCGCCGTGGAAAATTCGTTTCGAATCTAGTCTCGTCGCTCGTTCGTTTCGACTGATGCGGGAATGGCGATGACGTTAATTCACTGAGACGTGTCTGCCTCATTATTACGGAATTTAAGTTTCAAATCATGACTTACTCGCTCGTGTCCTCTAATAATTTAAACGCCCGGGCTCGAGTGTTAATGAAGGGAGGCAGGATTCGGATGACAGCGCGACAAGCAGCGGCAATTTCGACCACGAAAAATGGCATACATTTCGTGGTCCTCGTAGTATAATCGGACGAGACTACTGTAACCTTTTTTTTACCCAAGAAATTATCCAATTGGATAACTCTCGGCGAATTATCTCAGCTCGGAATGAAAATCCCCTCGAATTTCGAGGAGATTTTCGTCGATTCGTCGCGAACCAGAAATTACTCGGTTAATTGATTTACCTCGTGGTTGGCGCGCCACCGTCGAGTTTATTTTTTAATTTAGCTTACGTGTTGCCCGGATCAAAGAGTTAAGAAGGGCTTGAAAAATTAATACGTTTTGACGTCCGCTAATCGAACATTTTCCACCGAACACGAAATTATTAGTTCGTACTTCGTAGCCACGACGGATCCGCGTTGAAAGGTGACGTGAAAAAAGAAAAACAAAGAAAGGTAAAAAAAAAAGCACCACGACAAAATTGTGTGCGCTGGTAAACTTAACCTGAGACGGTAATTAACGATTAAAGAATGGACTGTTCGCGTGTAACATCCGAATTAAAAGTTTTTCTACCTATAAAACGTATGTACCTATTTACGAGCGTTTGAAAAATAACATCGATTTTTTTCCATCTCTCTTTCTCTTCAATACCGAGTTAATTTATAATCATGTTCCGCTTCTATTATTTTCCTGGTCGCGTTATAATTAACTCGCCGAGACGTTGTACTTTTTTTTTAAATATTAAAATATACACGTTTAAAGTCCCCCTTCGCCTCCGCGATCCGCGAAAGCTCGTATTTGAGGGTCATTGTGTTTTCGTAACGCGAATTTGAAAAAATACAACGACGAATGAAAAAAAAGGGGATCGAAACCGCGGTATAGAGTCAATTTATGCAATAATTCCCAATTTTTTTTATACGGCGGTGCACAGAAATTGTAGCGAGCTTATTTTTCATACACGGTTTTTTGCGAGCAAAGGTGGAGCTGCGAGGCAGGTTTGAATAATGTGATTTATTCGTTAAATTC
This sequence comes from Pseudococcus longispinus, assembly GCA_900064475.1. Taxonomy (NCBI): domain Eukaryota; kingdom Metazoa; phylum Arthropoda; class Insecta; order Hemiptera; family Pseudococcidae; genus Pseudococcus; species Pseudococcus longispinus. Next base: position 15,591 of record FIZU01034426.1, read on the forward strand.
CTCCTTCTTTTTTCGCGTTGCTCTCTTTTTCTTTCTTTCTTTTTTTTTCTAGGTTACTTTGTTCGAATGTCTCGTAAATCTTACCTCGGGTAGTCTTTCTATTTAAAATGATTTAAATTTTAAGAGTAAAATTGTTCCGTTTGGTTGTGTGACTCGCATGTATCCTTTTTCTTTCTTTATTTCTCGATCCCAGATCCGCTTTTTTTCTTCGAATGAAAAGGTTTTCGGCTCGAAGCCAAAACCATTTCGGGTGGGTATCGAGTCGATGACCTTTTGTTTGGTGGTGGAAATTTAACAGACGGAAGTGGGAATTTTAAATAAAATTAACCGCTGTGTACGATGCGAAATTTCCATCGGTAATTGTAAATTTTATTATTTCACGTTGCTAGATTTGGAATAAAAATTATAAATTCGCGTAGGTAAACATAATCTGGATTTTGGAAGAGAGGGAAATGAACTCGAACGATGAATCTGCAAAAAAGTAGTTTTTTTGGCAGCGTTGAAGTGTAGAAAACTGCGAAGAAGTTAATTTATAAAAATATGAGATGATCTTGAAATAGGGGAAAAAATCACAACTTCGTGAGCTCGACGAATTATTTGAATTATAGCGAATCGAAATGAATTATAGACAAAGCAGCGTCTGTGTTTGCTGCATTTTTTTTTTGACGAATATTTTATTCGTAGTACGTATTTGATTTCTACCAATATTATTGCACAGCAACGTGATTGAAAAATGCTCTCTCGCGATGAATTCATATTTTTTTCGTTATATTTCACTACCTATAGGTCTAGGTACATAAATGTAGTTTTGGATTTGATATCTACGTACTCGTACTTGATTTTCTCGAGATAGATCGACGTGCTGATTCGTTTTGAAAATTCAGCAATTTTCGTGCACTCCCCAATTACTATAACATCATCGTTATGACAATTGTACGTGTAAACTTACGAATATTTGCAGGTTTTTTTTAAATAATTTTTTTTCTAAATTGAATTTGAATTTCTCGTATGTGCTTAATTCAAATCTTGCATAAACTCAGAATTCAAGGCATCGTACAGATTGGAAAATTTGTAAGTTGTGTGTTGTTTTTAAATTCAATTCAATTTCAAGAGTAAACGAAACCGTTATTTATGCTTCGTAAATACGAGTGTTTAATATCCGTGCGAAAAATTAAAAAAATTGCACGACAAAGACCGAGTTCGAACCGAAGGTAAATTATTTGTGGCCTGAAAAGTGGAAATCCTCTTTTTCATGAATATAATTTTAGTAATTGTCTAGTTTGAATCAAACTTTCTATATTTTTCAACAACTTACGAGTATGTCAGTGTGTCTCAGAGTTGAAACTAATGGAGGATGGGTTAAATGTTTTTTTTTCCAAAAAATTTCGTCCTCGCTTTTCCGGGCTCTATACATTTACTTCTGACAACAAATCACTTTTTTTCCCTTCATAAACCCCTCTCATTGTAGCTGCCATGCTCAGACATTTTCAATGATTTTACTCCCCTCTCCTGTAAAATCTTGTTGGCTCGTCCTTGCATTCGAATTGAGTTTGACACCCCCTCCCCTCAAAACAGTCAAGTTTCAGCACAGCACTGTTTCTAAACCAATTTTAAGTTGCAGAAATTCTATTTTTGATTTTTGGCATACTGAGAATAATTAATTGGAGTAGTTTGACAACATTTCAACATAAATTTGCCTTAATTTGTCCTTTTCGTCGATTTAAATCCGAAGAAACAGAGAAGAGACTCGAGTAATTTTTTTTTCAACTTTCACCCATGTTTAATTTTCAACGATCCGAAATGTTTCCTTACTAAAATTTTCATCTGATGCGGTGTGGAACTCAGATAATCTGATCCGCTGTTCCAATTTTTCCTGTTAGAAGGACAGAGCTTTACTGGTATTCAAAGTTCAGGCGATTTTTAAACCGCTCCAAAGTTTATCTCCCAGTTCCTATCACCTCAAATATCAATTTACTTCAAGTAACTGTAAGTAACTTTCACTTTCAGTATTCAGAACTGGGACGAAGTAGATTGGGGAGGGGATGTTAACTAACTTCTTCCAAATTCTCTAACAAATTACGAATTTTCACCAAATTTTGCAAATTCGATGTAAGAAAAGATGGATGATGCATGATTTCTTCAACTATTTTTCCCATTTTCTCCTTCGCCCCCTTGCAAACTAGTAAATATTTTGCATATTCGAACGAAGAAAGGGTAATGTTTCAAAAAAATGTGATTTTTAGGCATCAAAAGCTGTAATTCAAAATTCCAAATAAGCTTGTACCTGGCGCCCAGGCAACCAGAGCCGTGATCTTTTGGCCTGGTTGGAGAAATTTGCAAACTCTCTTTTCAGCAGATTATTGAATTAAAATTATTTTTTATTTTTTTTATTTCGTATTGGGGGGGGGGGGGGTTCATTGAATGCCCAGTTTCTGAAAAATTTTTCCAAAATATTTTTTTTTTTTTTTTAAAAAATTTTTTTT
>FIZU01034441.1:0-49434 GCA_900064475.1 Pseudococcus longispinus
TAAACCTCAAAATTCGTCAAAAATCACTTTATCTCACTAGTTGAATAAACTACTATTACAAATTTTTATGAATTTTGAAAAAAAATTTATAGAGTTTTCAAGATAATTTATTTTAACATTTTGAAAGTTTTCTGAAATATCTGACAATTTTTACGAAATTTTAATTTTTTGGTACACTGAACAATAATGGATAAAATCAATAATCTGTATTTTACGTTTATTTTCATAAAATATTGATATCTGAGGGTTCGTACAGAATTCGAAAAACAAAAAGGCAATACCTAGCAGGTCAAATTTTCGAAAAAAATTCAAGAAGCCTGAAATTTTGATAAATTATTTTGAATTAAGGTAAATTGATTATCATCTTCCTCATTTCTCCTACCTTCCCTCTTGGAAAACTGTAAAATGAAAATCAACTCCATTTCATCATTTCAATAATTGAAATATTCGTTGATTATTGTAATCGATTCAGGGAACGAAAATGCACTGATTTCATTTCTGCTATAATGTTTAGCACCGTTTGAAGTCAATTCTTCATGAATAGTTTTAGTACCAGAAGAAAAATTGCAGAATTTAAAATCGGTTTATGTAAATTCGTTAGATATCTATAAAATCGACGAAGATGTGAAGGGAATGAAATTTTCGATTTTGTTTAATGTAGGTATTTAATATTTTTCATGTAGAAATTCATATCCATGTAAAATTTCAATCTCCTCATGAAAAAATCTGTTCCCAAAGTGAGATAATTTTTTTTAAACACGTTGTTTTTCGATTTTCAACCCCCCTTTTCTTCTATGAATAATCTCCGATAAGAAAGAAAATTTGAAAGAGATCTAATATTTCTTATAAATTAGATCGGTTTTCTGTAGAAATGCAGATAACTGTATTTTCTATTAGAATGATACATTTATTTGCATTTTTTTTAAATTAATAAAAGTAGTTCATAACGTTATCTGTATGGGAAAACAGGAAGCTGTAAGCTCGTGAGCTTTTTGGTTCCTTTACTTGATTTCGAAATAAAATCATGAACACTCTCTCCCTCTGCACGATTTGCTGTGCTTCAGTCTTCATTCATTGTATTCGAGATGGATAACAGAGAGCATAGCGTTCTAATAGGGATGCTGTGTTGGTTCTGCTTTCTAACGAAAGAGGGCAGTAGGTATTTTCGGCGGACTTAAATCAATGATTGTGCTTTCTCAAGTGCTTTTTTGCATTTTAGTTTAAGAGTACTTGATTTTATGCGAGTACAGTCTGTGTTCTTTTTTTCGTTTTTTTCTAGGGTTGTTGATGATGAGCCTTTGAAAAATAGAAGATCTCTGGAATTCTTATGATGTTGTGAAATCATGGTTATTTTCCAGGGTAACTGTCTAGGTGAGGACCGATGTCTATGGTGTTGAATTATTCGAAAATATGCTCAGAAGTAATTATTGATTTCGTGTAGGTATTGGTTTTAATTACTTTTCCAGTTTATTTCTATTGTTCATTTCCTTTTTTCAAGTAGGAAGACATCTTTTTTTCATGTATTTTGTTTAATTCATTTATTGAAATTTTCCAGAAAACAAAATCGATAAGTGCTTGACAGACTCGAATTTGTTTTTTTGAAGAATCGGAAGACGGCTTTAATTGCAAATATCATATAATTTGTTTTTTTGATATTGTACTTTATTTTCCTTCGAGATTATAATGATATCTCGTACGAAAGATCCAACAAAGGTATTCCAATTCTCAATTGATAGAAATAGAGAGGAATTAGGAACCTTATAGGTACATATTTTCATTTCTAGTGAACATTATTAAGACGCATTTTAATATTTTTATTGGGTAGGTAGTAGGTACTCGTACCGTCAATCAACCCCTCGTACAGTTCTACCAACCTTCACGAAAACCAACCCCAAACAGATTCACAAGCTACATCACATCGTACGTACGTAAGTATAGGTATCTACCTATAATCTAAAATAGTATTTCTGACGAATCTCGATAGCAGCAATTTTTTCTAAACTCGATTCATTTTTTTTTTCCTCCTCAAGATGTTACGTATCGGTTAAAAGACCACAATAAATCAAGCCAGCACGTAGAAAGCTGCATCCAAATCCACGAAACAGTTAGCAGAAAAAAAGGGGACTCGGACGTGTGAAACAAGAAACAAATTCGCAGATTCGTGCACACCTCGGAGCACTGCTGGAAAAACGCTTATAAATTTTAGTCGTTCGTCGCAGCCGAACCATATTCGGTGAAATTTTAATATCTTTCGAGTTCTGGTACATTGGAAAAGCTGCAGCCACCTACGTGAGTATCGTTGGGAATATTTTTTTCACTTTGTCGAGGTAAGTTGGTCTCGATGAAATAATTTATAGCCGCAGAAACGTATACGCGCGAAGAAATCGAAACCTAGGTAAATTTTTAATACGATTTGTATAGATCTGCTGCCTGGAATCAAGAAAAAGGTTGAATTTGAAACACGAGTCGACTATCGTTTGGAAATTTATACAGTACGAACTGAAATGGCGGGGGCGGAGGAAACCCCGCCGTATTAATGAATTAGCTCGTCAGCTGCGGCCGAAACGAAGTCTGTCCGAAAGTAGATGCTTTTATACGAGCTGCGTATGCAAAAAGAGGTAAAATAATACGGTTTATTATGCGTATTTGAATATTTAATATAAGTAACCGTAAGTGTATGTTTTCGGTGTCGTTAGCTATGTGTATGAACAGATTATAAAGGTTTATCGTGGTAGGTTTACTACGTACAAATACGATATAGGTGCCTTTATATAGTATCTACGTACGATGGAGGAACAGATAAAACCTCAAATTAACGTAAAATTCCTTCGTCGACGAATATGATCCGCAAGAATGTATTTATATAGACGACTAAGTAGATATATACGTAGACAAGGGCGAGATGAGGTTTCAAAGCGAATACGTCGTATGAATATTAAACTCATCTCCGGCTTTGAAAGAATACCTGTGTAGAGAAGCTTTTGGAATTTTTAAATTTTTAATTAGCACGCGAAAAAACCTCGCTTTTGGCGATTCGTGCGGTTCGACAAGTTGAATAGTTTGGGCGCGGTGACGATAAAGCTGAGGTTCGTTTATCTGAATAAAATTTCGCTGCTATTCGTACCTGTACCTGTATCTCGAAGGTATAATAAGTTTAACGAATGCAGGTATCTGTCGAGTAATTAATATAAAAAGCTCGGGTAATTTTAGTCCAGGGTTTTTTAAAAACGGTACCTTTCGTAGTGGACGAAAAGGCTAATTTTAAGGTGATTTTTCGCCACATAAAGGTGAAAATTCTCAAGTGCGAAAGTGGGCCTGGCTTGTGCTCCAGCAGGTCCGCGCTGCCCGCGCCCGCCGTTTCACGTAAAAAGCAACGTGTATAACGTGCAAATATACCTGGATAAAAGAGTTGTTAGTAAACTTTTCTGATTGGTTACGACTATTAATCATTCGTTTAGAAGCGAGCAGGGTGAACAGAGGTAATTCTTGGTGTTCATCGTAACGTTTTCGCGCAGACCCGGAATATTTTACCTAGTCCCGGGTCCCGGGAATTCGGGCTACGTTTTGTCATTCGACGATATTCTGTTTTTAAATCCAAATAATAGCCCAGTACTGTCAAACCCGTTTCGAAATCGATTTTTAATTATTTCCAGCGATAAGTACACGTATAACGTCGTATTCGCTACGTACGAGTACCTACGTGTATAGCTAGAGATACACGTACGAAGATAAGATGCTGTAAAGGTGTGTTTTGTATTATTTGAGATGTCTCTGTGTGTGTGTACCTAATGAGGCGATTTATTATTGATTTGATATCTTCGATATCGAAGCCCGAATTTAATCTATTTGTTCGATGCTTTCGTCGTATATAATTAAAATACTGAAATATCGAGCTTTTTGAGATGTGTGTAGTGTATGTAGACCGAATGTACTTGCAGAAATACCCCAGCAATAGTTTTGGTCTCGGCGCATGCGTCAAATCAGACTTTTCTTTGGGATATGGTGTGCTCTGATCAGTAACACACGAATGTACCCAGAACCTACCTATTCGAATGTAAAGTAATGTGTGAAATAGGTGTAAAATAAAAATGCCAAATGCAGGGTGATTCGTATAACTTCTGTTTCCTGCGAAGAGATGGTTAGACTACCCATATTAAACTAAAAATGTATGTATTTATACATGGTGACTCATTTAGAAGCTCGATGGTTTTGAAAATGAAAAAAAATCCACTGTCTGCAAAAATTTCAAAATCTGAACCCCATAGAAAAAACTAATAGCTCATAGGGGAAAGAAAATTTGAAGATCTACAATTTTCATCCCTTGCATTTTTTTCGTAGCACTCTTAGTTTGGTCAGAAAATTCATATTTATGGGAAATTCACGAAATCCATAATTTCAAAAATGAAACAATTTTTACTGCAAACATCTCAAAAACTGAGCCCACTTTGACTGCAAAAATCTCGAAAATTAAGCCCCTTGGAAAAAACTACTTGTAATAGCTCATAAGAGAAAGAAAATTTCAACTTCTACAATTTTCACCCCTTGTATTTTTTTTGTAACACCCTCGGTTTGGCCAGAAAATCCATATTTATGGGAAACGTAGACGTACCAAGTCGATGGGCTTGAAAATGTTTTTCTTCATTTTCAAAACTATCGACTTTGTGAATGGGCCACCCTGTGTGTTTGTGAACCAGAAAAAGAATTGTTGCGATTTTGTAATTATTCGTAATACAGGCATCGTAACAGGTTACTTTTTTCATCATTGGTTACTTTTTGTTATACTATTTTCTCCAAAAGTTACTCAAAGTTACTTTTTTCACGAATTTTTTGCTGAAAAAATATTTAATCAATAAAAAAATCGAGAAGAAATTCCAAGTCAGTGTAGAAATAATTTGTGATTTTTTTCATGTTGATGCAAGCTTGCCCTATTTAGTACTTTTAAAAAATGTTGAAAACTTGGAGCAGGAGTACCTAGACGTTGAAATTGTTGCAAATTTCTTTGAAAATTATTAAAAATATTATGAAAGTGGTCAAAATATTACGAAAACCATCAAAAATTCCATTATGACTAGTTGAATTGTCATTAAATGCAATAAAAACATTAAACATTGTTACAAAGGTCAAAAAAAATTATGAAAAGTATCGAAAATTTCATAAAAATTGTGAAAATATTCTTGAATATCGTTGAAAAATGTTGTAAAAGTGCTTAAAATGCCATAAAAATGTTGCAATATTCAAAAATGTTTTAAAAAACAAGTAAAAATGACACAAAAATTGTAAAACCCCATGAAAATTTTGGAAAATGTGAATTATAGCAGTTTTTACGAGACTTTCGACGGATTTCATGCTTTTTTTTTGACCATTTTTACAGTATTTATAGTAATTTTTATACGACTAAAATTTTTGACAACTTTTATGTTTTTTTCATAATTTTTATTAGGTAAGTATAAGTAGGTATCTATTTCAAATAATTTTTACGAAATTCACGATTTTCACAATTTCTGGTTTGTTTTTACAATATTTTCACTGATTTTTGTCAAAATTTTGACAATTTTTGTAATTTTTTTGATAGTTTCAAGATTTTTTCACACAATTTTCAACAGTTTTCGTGATTTTGCAGCTATTTTTACGATATTTTCACCAACTTTCACGACAATTTCACACAATTTTATAACATATAGGTTTTTATTTTTTTTTTACCATTTCAGCAACATTTTCATGATTTTTTTGGCAGATATAATCACATTTAAAATTATTATGAAAATTGTAACGATTTTTACTATGTATGTTTGAACCACATTTTATGCTGAAATTTTCTAAGTTAAAAGGTCATCCAAGGTTATAAAATTTCGTGACGCCAAAACATGAAGTAAAAATTTTTCTGACCATCAGTACTAATACCTACGCAATACGCATCCATGCCAAAAAATATGCAAATTGGCGTTTGTTTGGTTAGATTTTGATTATTTTTTTGATGAAAAATGGTTTCTGAGGTAACTTTTTCTTTTTTAAAAAGATTCAGTTACGATGTTTGATATGTAATCTATGTAATTTTTTTCATCTCTCCCAAATTCTGATTGTGTGACTTTAAATTTGAACAAATCTCCATTATTGATTTATCAAATTTATTAAATATGGCTAGAATTTTCAAAAATGTGAATAAGTTAGATAAAAGAAGTGAAATTGGCATTAATGGGGAAGAGAGGGGATAAAAATCGAGAAACTGATTCATATGGAATTTTCGCTCACTCAAAATTCTAAACTTTCTATAGATAAAAAAAGAAAAGAGGTTATCATTTTTGCAAATTTTCCAACTCGAACGCAATCCTTGATACATCTGCTGTCGATCAAATTCAGTCATTTTTTCTCAAACTGGGATTCCAACTTACTACGATTTTGAACATCAAAGCTTTTTCATGAAACTAAGTCTATAATCCACGTTTTACATCGAATAATATATTTGCCAAATTTGTCATTCACAACTTTGACACGCGTCAAGAAATAACACCAACAAAGTTGTACAATTCTCATACTTGGAAAATTATTTGGAACTGACAGCTGACACGTGTCAAACTTGAAAAAAAGAAGGTGATGAAGTGTCACTTTTTAAATGAAAGGTGTCAGTAAGTGACACTTCGTCATTTGCAAGGCTGAAAAAAACTGAAGTCATTCATGTTTTTGGTTTTCAGTTCAATTTTTTTCATTCCATTTTCAGTTTTTGAATTTCTGTTCTTTCAATCATCCATAAGATGAAAAATTGAGGAGAGGAGAATAAGTACCTGTTTGCCCACTCCCCTTCCCTTATTTAATGAAAAAATTTGTATTTGTATTTGTAAAAATTACGCTCAAATTGAAAAGTTTTGCATTTTTGGGACAAAAAATGTAGGAAAATTACATTTGAGGTCAAAGGTTTCTTATCTGAGTCGAAAATTTTCTATGAAAATTCAATAACTTCAAAATAATTGAAAACTAATAAGTGTACATGGTAGGGGATGGTATGGAGAGTAAAAGTTGTGGTATGTATATTTTGCCCAACTTGATATTTGAAGGGGCAGTAATTGAAAAAGTTAAATTTTCCCAAGTAGGAGAAAAGTGAATTTCTGGCAACTTTTTCAATCACTGCCCCTTCAGATATCAAGTTGAGCAAAATATACATACCACAACTTTTAGTCTCCATACCACCTCCTACCATGTACACGTATTAGTTTCCGATTATTTTGAATTCTTGAATTCATAGATTTTTCATTTTCAACTTTTGATAACACTTTATCTCAAAAACCAGCACCTTTTCAGACAAACCAAATATGACGCGTGAGTTATGCCTTGAGGTTCTACACATAGGCAACCACTCATTCCGATCGGCGTTGTACACTTAGTATCGTCACCCAAATCCAATGTAATTTTAATGAATTACCTACTCCATCGGCACGATTTGATTGTCGAATGGTATTCTAAGTAGGTACCTATACGTAGATATATTACAAAACTTCTTCAAAATTTCGACTTGGTTGTCTAAAGTTTTCCTCTCGAAATGATTTTTTTCCTTCGCCAGCCTCGAGTGATATAAAACATTTTTAGAACAATGTTTGAATTTCAAACGTTAGAAGCTTTGAAATAAAGCAAATTTTAATAATAACTTGGACGATATTTTTTCTTCGAAGTTTATAGTTTGATTTTGCAAAAAACGAAAGAGCTGCTCGCTTCGGGCATACTTTCGAATTTTGATACGATGAGAGGGTCCTTTTCTCTGTAGATACAAAGTTTCCATAATATTAGGTATATGTATTTGTATCGTTTAACTAAGAAATGAAAACATATCGTCGAACAAGTATCGAATCGTTTTCCTGTACCGTATTGCTAAGTAGTTTAGGTACCTATAGGCACGAGGGATGCTTACTCAGATTTAGATACGTATACGAACGAATGATTATTTCGTTATTTTGTCATTTATTAATGACGATTCAATGAGGAGCTGGAATTCGCGAAATGTAACGCGGGTATAGGTAGGTTAGCTTTAGACGTAGATAGGTATAAGAATGTGTTTTTTCACACGCCCATCATGTTTTTAAATTTGATATGAAAATAGATTTTGTGCTCAATACACATAGCATCGACATCGTCGAGCATAAACCAAGTTTAAGAATAGAGATAGATAGGGAAAGGAGGGGAAGAAAAGGAGAGAGAAAAACGTCGATTCGACGTGACGAGGCCATCAATAAATTATTTTTCTGCACGAGTTTCAGTTATTCTTTCCAATATCTTTGGGAAAATTCACCGAAGCGTTAATATTTACCTTTTCGAATCTGTTGAATTTAAAAGCTTTATATTTTCACGAACGAATTCTCTCGCAGCTTGCTAAAAATTCATAGCCTTATTCCCGGAAATAATCTTTTAAAAGGTAAATGGCTACGCCGTTTTAAGTTTCTTTTTTTGTATTCTAATTCCGCTTCCGAACATGTATACATTTGTATACGTAGACGTACCTATCCTATACCTAGCCCTAGGCTTATTTTAATTAAAAAATTTATAAATATCTACTTTTGATCTCTCTCGAATCGACACTCGCTTTAATGTTTCGTAGGCTATCTGACGTTTCGAATTCGTATACGAGTGCGTAGTCCGTTTTGGTCGATTTCGTTTCTATAGCCACTTTGATCTCGTATTTTTTTCGTTTCATTGTTGTATTGTACTGTAAGTTTAAACGAGTGCGATTTCCAAGTCGAATATGAGCCTGTGAGAAGGATTTTACGTTCAGTCAAAAGGATCAAATTCATGTGTATTCATTAGGGTGATGTTTCGTTGACGAGAATGTATATTTCCAGCGTGCACGTTTACGTTCGGTTGAATGTAGAGAAGAGAAAATTGCTGGTTTTTTGATATGCTGATGCGTGTATTTGTTTCTGATCTATGATGATACTTTTGCCAAAGTGAATGAGTAAACTACAAATCATCGTTGCCCTACACATGAATTTTAATGAAATACTCTTACATATGCAGGCAATAATGAGAAATGTATTAACGATTCTTTTTTGTGTTGAAAAAAGTTCACTTTTTCAGATCTAAATCAATATTATGAGGTCGCCTGGTACCACCTGGGATACATAATTATATTATCAGTCGAGGAATTTTCATATTTTTTCCTCATAATTCCCAGACGTGATATCCATACCGAATTAATAAATTATCTGTTTTTTGCGGCAACATCAACAAAATGAAAATGGATTTTATTTTAATTCACCTTTTTCCCCATGCTAAGACGCAAACGAAAAATAATTTTTTAATTTTGGGAATTGAGTTTATTTACAAAAAAAAATTAGAAAAAAATCCGATTGTACGATTTAAAGTTGAAGTAGCCTATCAATAAAATTGCAAAAAACAATAGGCAATCACTATAAGATCAGATCATCTAAAAATTGTGAAAATTGATACCTACCTGCCTAAGAGTCGTTTGGAATTTTTAGTAATTTTTCTACTCGTTGTAACACTGAACTTTGAGAATGGCTGAAAATAAAAATTATCCCTATGTGTATGATCTCGTTTTTGAAATGTCAGTTACTTTTGGGTTACTTTCTCGATATCTATCTATTAAAATTTCAAGAAAAATTTAAAAATTGATCATGCCTGAAAAATGGTTTCAACATTCATTGAATATTATTCATTAGTCATTACCTATAGTAATGTGACAAAAGTTGTTTAATTGTTGTGGTAATGTTGAAAAATAGCTGAAAATTTTTTCAAAATGTCATAAATAAATTTCTTAAAATTTATTGTAAAAATCACCGTTATTTCCATACTACCCACGAAACTATAGAACGCAGGATATGCTTTTGCTGATTGAAAATTTTTTACAGCCTAAAAAAGTCTCACAAATATTTCTCAAAAACAATGGAAATCTGAAAATTTTTCCAAGTCCATAAAAGTCTGACATTATGTCTAAAAGTCAGCGTGACGAAATTTCGTCACGGAATTTTCCGCGAGATCACTTCCCCTAGCAAAAGCATATCCTATACTAAAAATAACCAAAAAGTATTGAAATTTCGTTGTTGAATCATTTTTTTTTGCTTTTTTGAACTATTTTCAAGATTTGAATGTAATTTTAATAAAGGAAGTTTTAACAAAATTTCGATCGATTTTGAGACAATTATTAAGAATTTTTGAATTTTCAATACATTTGAATAGTTATCAATTTTTAAGAAATTTAACGATTTTTATAAAATTTAAATGATAGTTACAATTTTCATTAAAATTGAAATAATTTCAACAATTTTTGTAAAATTTTGAGAAATTTTTAATCATTGTTTTTGTGAATTTTTACAAAATATCAACTTTATTTAGCGATTTGATGAAGTTGTACACTGTAGTATAAAATCTTTTTATTACTTTTTGAAAGTTTTTTCAACATTTTTATAAAATTTTTATAAAATTTGAATAATTTTAAAATTCTTTTGTTGAATTTTGGTAAATTTTTACAATATGTTTTGAAAAATTGTTGTAGAATCCAAAAACAAGCTAAAGACGTTTCATCGAATTTTTCCACAACTTCGGTCGATTTTAAAATGGATATGTTGGAAGGTAAAGGAGGGGGTGAATCAGAAATTATGAGAGTGCAAAAAAAGGCACAAAATAAAGGTCCTGATTGATATTTCAACAAGAAGTGTGTAAGTCCATGTAATGATCTGAGAGAAGTAAGAGTGAGATCATTTTTTTTTGATAATCATTGGCATAAGTTGATAAATCGTAATAGATTTGAAAAAATTATTTTTTTACGGTATATCTTGTATTTCTATTTTCTCTTAATATCCAACATTTGGGGGAAAAAAGTCATCAAACTGTGTTTTGAGTGGTGACGATATCAATTCTCACTGGTTGTCTGGGGAATGGTATTTGCAATCATGGGAGTGAGTATAGTAAATCAAAAAATGAATAAATCCCTTTTTTCAATTTTTTGCCTAATTTCAAAATTGAAGGGGCTATAAAAATAGTCGAAAAAAACAAATTCTAAAATAAATTTCAATGAAGGTAATGAACAGTACCTTGAAAATTGAACACATTTCATTATAATGACTTTTTGCCTATCGTCAAAATTAAAGGAGTAACAGGATATTAAAAGTAGAAAAAACTTCGAAATTTTGAATTTTTGAATTTACTTTGATTATACTCAGCTCCTTGAATTTTGAACACTGGCAAAATTCATCATGAAAAATTTGTTCAGTTTTCAAAGTACTATTCATTACCCTAGCCCTGACAAAAATTTATTTTAGAATTTTTCTGTTTCAACTTAAATTAGTATTTTAGAGCCCCTTGAATTTTTAAATTGGACAAAAAAAATAAAAGAATGGAATTTGTTAAGTTTATGATTTACTACTCAACCCAATGATTGAAAATTAGTTTCGATTCTATCTTTTTGAAAACGCACTTGCCCCTTCAATTTTCAAGATAGGCAACTTTTTTTAGTGGTTCCCGCTTGTTTCTATACATTTTGAATTTTACAGATCACTCGCCAGACACCAGAGACGATTTGAGTAGATTTTTTTTTTGGGGGGGGGGGAGTATAGATAATAAAAAACAATAATAAAAATTTCGATAATGCCAAATAATTTTAAAAAATGATTTTGTGTAAAATTAAAAACAATCGATACCTAATTTTTTATTACGTAATGTAAGCAGAAGTATAGAAAAGTCAAGGCGAACATTCTTGTAAAAAAAATATATCAAACAGCTAAACTGGCATGATTCTTGAAAGAATCTTTCATAGCAATAGCATAGGGATACTTACGTATTTGAACGAAAATAAACTACTCGATTGAAAAGAGGGCAACATTATTTTGAAAAATCGTGTTGCACAAGAAAAAATGGCCAATTTTTGAATTTCTCGTAATAACTGAAACAAACTCACCGAAATTATAATATTGATTTTTCTACATTTTAAATTTGGCAAGTTATTGAAATTTTGTTCAACTTTCTGAGAGTTTGTGGAATTTTTCAAAAGAAAAATGAGAGGGTTCGACATCTGTACACTCCTTATCGCCCCGGTTCTGCCAGACACCCTGTATAAAACTGTCAAAAATTAAATATATTTTAAGAACAGGTCTTAAAGAGACTTACCAAACAGTCTTTTTTTCTTAATTTTTATCGAAATTTCAGAATTGTATAACATCAAGCCATTATACAATTCTGAAATTTTAAACATTATGTTTAATGGTTTTCGATAATTTCACTACTTTGCAGCAAAATTACGAACAATTATAACAATTTTTAGAAAAATAAACAGATGCTCATTTCTATACGAATAATTTCGCAACTTTAATGGTTTATTATTACAATGTTAATTACATCTTCATAAGTATACAATTCATCAGCTATCAAACGAAATGGCTAATTTTTCGTTCTCGTTACAGATTCAACGATGATTTGCACGGTGAGAAACCAACCGCCATCTGAATATTATCGACATCCGTATATCTGGTCGTCGTGCTTATTCCCCTTTTGTATTTCATCGACGCTGCACAAGCACAGCTCAGCTCAGCTGCGAAAAGGAAAAGAGTGAAAAGGAAGAAATTCGAGTAATCATCGAGACTATAGTATACAACACAATAACGAGTATTTTAATGGGTTTTTCATTATAATCATTACGTCTAGGATGATGATTCGAATAACATTCGCTTTCTCGCCATAAAATGACACTTGGAACAAGCTGTCACATTAAAATTGGCAACGTTGCCGAAAGTTTGTTATCATCAGCAAGTTTTTCAGGCGGTTCGGCTCGGTTCGACGGTGGCGATGAGGTGAGATTCGGCGCGTATAGTACCTTACCTAGAGCACAGCTACCTACACAGCATCGCAGCTTTATGGTTATTCGGAAATTTTTTTCCAAACCCTTCGGTCGAGCACTTTTAGTTAATTGAGATGTCGAAAAGGGGTCGTCTTGTAGTCTTTGTGGTATAGTAAATGAAACGACGTATAAGGTAGAACAGAAGCCAGGTACCTGTAAAATTTGAATATCATTTTGTTGGTGTATTCATATTGTAGGTAGATGAACGAGAAAGGCAACTTTTCAGTATGCGAGTTATAAACTTTGATAATTGCGCAAGTATCGATGATTTTCGTATAAAAGGGGGTTGGTTTTTGGTGATGGGGTGAACAGAGGCAGGGATGATTGAAAATGTTATGAAGAGAACAGCTGACTAGTGCTGGGAACTGTTGGTGGAATCGAACGTAACTACTCGTATAAAAGATCAAGAGAGAGTTAATTACTAATTGCAAATTCAATCAATGCGTTTTGGAATTCAACATATGAAACGAAATAGGATTAATGTATTCGTCGTTTATAGAATATCGAGTCTTATCAACGCCATCTCTCTATTCATTCTATCGCATATTAATAATACTATTTGTACGGGTTTCCGTGCGATGATGGTGTAGCAGCGGGCCTGGTCGACGAATGGTGTATTTACTATATGGAATAAGCTCCGAACTCGACGTAGGTATCACGAACGGACGAAGAATTAACCAAGTACAGCGAATTCGCTTTCGCAATAGTGAATTTCAACCATCCATTATACCATTTTAATCATCTACATAAATAAGTACCTTTTACTAGTATTTGCCTTGCATAGGAAATTATTATTACGAGGATACGTCGTCGAGTGCTGAACCACAGAACCCATTCGAGCAGGATATTTACAATATTCGGTACAAAAGAGTCGAGCAAAAATACGAGCTAATTCCCAATTGTAATTTTCAATTTGTCTGCATCTCGGTTTCGACATCACCAGGGCACAGGCTAGGCACTCACACGCTGACATGTTACATGCATTTTTCACGAATACCGTCAAAAATGAGCTGCTGTGGAATGGAACGAAATTAACCCACAGTAGGAGGTAGTGCGAAAACAAATAATTTTTCGCGTCTCATGTTGTGACACTGATCAGAGGGGTTAAGTAGCGGATTTATTTGGAAGCCAGCCCTATGTTTAATCGATAGGAGGGTTTGCTTTAATTTTACATTTATAATAAGCTGTTTTATTTCGCGAATATGATTTTGTACGTAGGTATTACGAGTAGAATTGCGAGCAGAAGACGTTGCCGAATCCAAGGTGTACAGTACGGATCAGCTTCCTTCGGAGCTGTGTGTAAATTCGATTGGAAATATGATAATATCGCGGAAGATTTTTTTTCTTTCTTTCGCCTGCGAACGAGACGAGCTGTACGGTTTAATTTATGCCATTTTTTCCGCGAATACCCGGTATTTACATCATTATTGGTTTGGCTTTTGGCTGGAATAATTTAGCAGTAAAATATTATCTACGAAGGGTATTTTTCAAAGTAGATGGCAATTTGTTTGGCGAAAAATCGATTCGGCTCGCAACTTCGGCAGCAACGTTTACCCAAATGAAATTACAATATTGGGTCGTCGCACACAAATTTACGTACTTTTAGCATAGATTCCATTATAATACGTACAAACTTATTACGAGCGAGCTACTCGAGAGCTCGAGGTAAACCGATTTAAACTTTGGCTGAGTGTTTTCCTAGGTACCTAATGGTATATTCGAGGCGACCTGGACGGCTTACCTATGGAATTTAAACCGGAATTATTATTTTTAAGTTGATTTTATCGATGTTGCGTCTTCCCGAGGCTTTCCAGTTGAGATATTACCGAGTAAATAAGTATTAAGTAGGTACCTAGTTGTTTTTTTCCCTCGATCGATACCTATTTTTAATGAGATTAATATTTGGTTATTTTATAGATGATTTTCGTCCGAGAGAGAGAACGGTTTCCCATCAACAGATGAATCAAGATAGCGTATTCGTATTCGCTAGCGTAGCAATAAGGTTGTTAATCGTGTGCTGAAATTTGTATGCTGAAAATGAAGCCATATATACGAGTTGTTTATCAACATTATGAATCGACGTACCTTGGCTGAATTTTAATCATTCCAATAAGGTAAACATTGAGGTACCAAATTCGTATAATTAACCTAGATTATGTAAAGTAGATTATGCTTCGGTGTAAAGCTGTTATTTGCATCGGGCTATAATTATTCATCGTGTAATGAATTTGATAAAAATTACGAGAGGTGGTTTTTTCAGGTGCTGTGTGCTTCCATTATCGGAAAAAAGACAGGAGCAGTCGTATATTGTTACAAATTATTTCAAAATTGAGAATTTTTAGTCCGGCGAAGTAATAAAAAGTGAGTAAATTTGCTTGGAATAAAAAATTTTGGTTTTTTCCACCCCTACTTTGAATAAGAAATGGAAAATATTATTTTTCTTCAATAATTCCTGAAATAATGGGGAAAATGTAGCAAGTTTTATCTTGAAAAAACGCATTTATGAATAATATGAATAAGTTTTTAGATTTTGCATTGGAAAACAGTTGATATTGAGAAAAAAAGAAATGAAAATGAAAAAAAATCATACAAAAGCTTTAAAAAAGTTATCCTTTGACTTTTAATATTACAAAATTGCTGGCTTCAGGTGACACAAAATAGATTTCCAATCTTCGTAACAACTCGAGTATACATATTTAAATTGTTGATTTTGTGACGATTTCTTCTGAAACAAAAAGCAATAAAGTCGTTCAAAAGTTAATTGAAATGTTGCAAAAATCGAAAATCGTTTAGGTATTTAGAAAAATTGTTTCAATAAGTAAGTACATTTTTACAGCATTTGAAATATCGTTGAAATTATTAAAATAAAAATGTGGTCGAAATGGCTCCAAAAATCACGAAAATTGTCCGAAATATCAATAGAACCGTTGAGATTCCTCTCAAAATAATTAATAAATGTGGTAAAAATGTTCGAAAATATGGTTGATATTTTTGAAATATTCATAAAATCAATAAATGTAATGCCAAAATGATCAAGGAATTATGAAAATTGTTAAAATTTTCGTTGAAATCATTAAAAACATAAAATACTTATTCTTAATATGGCAAAAAAAATCCAAATTGTTAAAAATGTAGTTAAAACTGTTAAAAATTTCAATAGCCATTGAAAATATGGTAAAAATGGACAAAAAATCTTGAAAATGGTCGAAAATATGATTGACATCGAAATATTTCTAAATTGAGGCTAAAATCAATAGAAATATTGTTAAAATGATCAATGAATTACGAAAATTGTTAAAAAAATATGGTTAAAATTATTGAAATTTTCGTTAAAATCATTAAAAATATTCTTGAAATGGTAAAAAAATAAAAAATTCAAATTGTTAAAATTGTAGCTGAAATGGTTAAAAATTTCAAAGGCTATTGAAAATATGGTAGGTAAAAATGGGCAAAAAATCTTGAACAGGTCGAAAATATGGTTGAAAGTTTTGAAGTATTCCTAAAATCAATAAATAAAGTATAGTTAGTATTATCAAAAATTATGAAAATTGTTGAAAATCGAGTCAAAATCATTGAAATTTTTCTCAATTTTCTTAAAGATATTCTTAAATGGCTAATTAATGCGAATTGTCAAAAATGTTTTTGAAATTGGTAAAAATTTCAAAGGTATTGAAAATATGGTGAAAATGAACAAAAAAGTCATGAAAAAAAATCGAAAATATGATTGAAAATTTTGAAATATTCTTAAAATTGATAAAAAATATAATCAAAATGAACACAAAAATAATGAAAATTGTTGAAAATATGTTTAGAATTATTGGCATTTTTGTTAAAATGGTAAAAAAAATTATCCAAATTGTCAACCATGTAATTAAAGTTGTTAAAAATTTCAAAGGTCGTTGAAAATGTGGTAAAAATAGCTTAAAAATCGTGGAAAATGTTAGAATTTTTATAAAAATCACTAAAAAAAAACATTTTGATGCAGTAAATTTTGCAAGTTTATCGACAGTTTTGGTGTTTTTACACCATTTTCACAATTATTTTTACTTCAATTGCGTTTTTTTACAACATTTGAACTTTTTTCAATGGTTTTCAACATATTTATGAAAAATTCAACTACTCCGCGATATTCTTCGACGATTTCTTTCGAATAGACAATTTCAACAAAAATTATGAGATTTTCAGTAACTTCTATTTAGAATATTAGCATAGGATATGCTTTTGCTATGGGGAGTGATCGCGTGGAAAATTCCGTGACGAAAATCCGTGACGAAATTGTGTAACGCTGACTTTTAGACATAGTGTCAGACTTTTTTGGACTTGGAAAAAATTTTCAGATTTCAACTGATTTTTTGAACTCAGAAAATTTTTATAGATAACGCTGACTTTTAGACATTTTGTCAGATTTTGACTTTTAGACATTATGTCAGACTTTACTTTTGGACATTAGGACATTACCTATGTCAGACCTCTTTGGACTTGAAAAAATTTTCAGATTTCAATTTACTTTGGACATTATGTCAGAGTTTATTGGAATCGTAAAAAAAATTTAAATCAGCAAAAGCGTATCCTATGTTTTATGGTTTCATGGGTAGTATGGAAATGACGGTGACTTTTTTTTTGTGATTTTCATGAAAATTCCAAAGAGATTTACGATATCAGAAATATTCTTATATTTTTTGTAATGGTTTTTACAAATATTCAGTTTTTAATCATTTTTACACCTTTCAGAAAATTTTTTTCGATATTTTTATAACTGTCATGTTTTTATCAATTTTATTGTACAGTTTCTTTATATTTTTTGTAAAATGTTCGACACCTTTTGAAAAATTTTCAAATAATTTTCATCAATTCGTAATATTCTGAAGGTTTCTGCTGTATTTTATTGTTTTTTCTGGTATAGGTAATAATTTTGTGATTTTCACAATTCTACTTCAAGTAAGATTAGTATTTTTAAACGCAATCTCACTTTTTTTTTGAAATCAGATCACACCTCGTAAAAAATTATTTTTTAGAACGTATTTCAAAATTCTTATTTGATTTCTTTTCATTTTTCTGTAGGTAGTGGTTATGTATTAGAAGTTTTTTTCAGGAATTACTGAACTGCTGTTTTATTTAGGTATCTACTTAAAAATCACTTTATTTTAATTTTTCGAACCCTCTGCATCTGTAAATTGTTACGATTTTGAATATTTTATCAAACTTCATAAATTAACTTAAGTACATACATATAACAATTTAATTTTTTTAACTGTTAGTAGGTTTGCGAAATTGTTGACTTTTACTTGATCAAAAAGATTTCCTAGCCCCTGAACTACAACGTATTCGTGTTAAACATAAAATTCTTAAAAATAGGTATTTCCCGTTTATTCGATTTCGTAATGTATAATAGTATTGAATGTATTTATGTTTAGGAAAAAAAACTTACAAGTCAATCCAGGTACGCGGCAGTGACACTGACAAAGAGAGTCACCTTCATGGAATGTTTGAAATAGCAATACAATGGTTCCTTTGGTAATACGACAACTGATAAGCAATACAATACAGAAATATGTCAGAATTTTATCATACCTACCAAAAGGTGTTGTGCTATAAATACTCGTAAACGAAAAATGAAGAGCGTCATTCAAATCAGGAATATTTTGAACGAATGCTTTAGGTATTTGGGAATTTTTATTCGTCATTCATACTCATCTATCTATTTATAAATATCTATGAAGTTTACGTTTGATTGCAGATTGTTAAAAAGCAATTCGTTGTTGGTTTTGGTTTTTTTTTTTCGCATGAGTCTCGAAGAATGTTTGAAAAAAAATGCCACACATAGCAGGCGTATAGAACTGTACAATATACGAATACATGTACGTAGGTGCAACCCTTTTCTGAAAATAATGTCGGCAGATAAATCTAGTACATGTAAGTAGGTATACCTACGTAACCTCGATACAATAAAATACCTCTCGACACGATTGCAATACGGATAGGTACCTTAAGTACATACTACTGAAAACAAATGAGAAATTATTATCATACGAATGTTGGGTATTTACGATGAGGAATGTTATTTTATTGCAGAAGCATCAAGACAGCAGAGACGTCGTACCTGGGAGAAATGATTCTACCATTTATTACATGGCATAGCGAAATAGTGAAGGTTTATTGGCTGAATTGTACATTCGTGATGAATACGAATGATACCCCGGTAAAGATTTTTTTTCCTTCGCGATGACGACGACGAAGACGAACGAAAAAAAAAGAAACATCAGCAAAATTTCACGTCCGGGCTGCTAATTCAACTGATATTGATGCTGCGAAGAGTCTTGTATAAAATTAGGAATTTCCATTTAAGGGGATAGTTTTTAAAAATATTTTTCTTTTGAATGTCGAGGTCGGACACTTTGTCGTTTTTGAAATTTGTGTATGTGGCCTTTTGAACGTTCACACGTACCTAGCGTTTGTGAGTTTGTTACCGACGTTGAAAAATTTTTCGCGAGCTTTTATTTAAAGCGTCGAAAATTCGTATTTACTTTCGTTGCTCGCATTTCATCTCACTTTAAACGAGCGTACAATCCCTAGAGCACTCAGTCGCAACTGCTTCTCTCGTTTTATCTTCGTCTGAAGCTTTCTCCTTGTTTTTTCACTGTTTCCTCCCTGCTCTTGCGGCATTTTCCACGTCGTCTAGTTTATTCACTCGCACGTACGGCGAAACGGCGAAACGTTAACCACGTACCGTCTCTTTCTACAATGAAGAGTAAAGGGCGACGAGCCGCACCCAAAGTCCCCGGGAAAGTTTCAGCTATAAGCTCCAGTACGCAGCATCCCTTTTTCTCGTGTGCTAATAATCCGAAGAGTTACCTTCGGTTCTTACTCGCTTCGCATTCCAACTTACAAAATCATTTGTTGTTATCGTGCATTAATGCGAAATTATTTTATATTTTTTTTTTCTAAAAGTCATCAGTTTTGTAATATTTTTTGTCGTACAAACGTGTACGTGATTTTTAATCACCGTCCAATGTTCGTATTTTCGTCAGAATTTTTCAAAATAACGTCGTTTTATACGTGTACGCCGAACTTAGAAACCCGGTAAGTATTGCAAATGAGACTTTGCTAGACAATGTGACGCTGTTAGGGTCCGTCACCCTATAACACAACCGTGCTGTGCGCTTACTCTCTTATTCTCTTCCTTTTTTTTCGCCTTTTATTATGTAATGTTGGGTTTTTTCCGAATCGAAAACCATCTTTGTAACAGTATTCTATTCTCGTTCGGTAATGGAAATTAAATATTTAATTCGAGCTTCCCTCGATGGTTTTCAATTTCCAAGGTATATTAGAATTATGACCTTGGTGTAAATTCAAGGATGTGGAACTACGTTGCCGGATGAATTTTATTAAATTTTTTTGTTCGAATTTTCTCTTTCCTATCTGCCCACGAGTATTGATCTAGCGTTAGAGCGTTCATATGTGATGCTGTAAGCAGACTGAGGTCTCGAATATCGTCGTTGTGAATATTAAACCGAGTATTTTTCGTAAATGTTAAATTTATACTTTCGTGTGGTATTTTTTACATCCTATTTCGAGTTACGATCCGGTCCATTGTCGAAAAGTCGAGTTGTGTATCTTTGTAATATGAATAAAACGTAGGTAGTTGTAATTGAACTAGGTATTATTTGTGTACGTAAACAAATACGATTATTTCACATGTATTTATTAATTTAGTATTCTTATTTTTGTATTTGTATCGCTGAATTTCCATAAATTCGTTATTTTTGAAAAAATAATTTTCGAAGCAACGTTGCCAAATATACGAGCACGTAAAATAACGTACCTTTCTTAGTTTTTGTAAGCAAACAAAAAAAACATGGTTATTTTGTAATTGAAACTGGTAACGTGGCAACGTTGCTAAGGAAACGTTTTTGGAGGTAATCTCGATTTATATTCTCTATCAAAGAGGTTTTTCACAATAGAATGATGAGAATAGAAATAGAATACATGAAACGCAAGATTTCACCGATGAATGATCATCTTGAAGTATCCCTTTTCATTGTTGTCGAGATTTAGGGTGTTCATTGTGAAATAATTGAGGTTTTGTAGCAGGAAAAAACTTGCCACGGTGTAATATAATAGAATATAGTGTGTTTTTCTCATCGAACACCTCGTGTAATCGTTGATAATATAAGAATTGGTATTTTCTTACGAATACATAGGTCTTGATAGAGAATGAAGCAAGTTTGAGTGTAAATGAATATTATACCTTGGTAGAAACCTTAGATATTTTCTTTGAAGTAAATATTTAAACGAATTTATTCTGCGACGTAGAAAGAGTAGCAGCACGATAAATATACCCGTGTAATTAAGAAGAAATGATACGGGCTGGTGTTTGTAAAAGTAAGAATTTTTTTCAATGTGAAATCCTGCTGAGAGATTTGAATCGAATCTCTGTAAGATTTTGACGAAATTGTATATGAAAAGGGTAACCTAGCTAAATTAAAAACACATTGAGATATTAAGCCTTTTATTTATGCTCGTTGGTATCCCGGAGGAAATACTACTTGTGAGATTTTCATTTCTATATTTCGAGAAAAAAAAATTCCATCGTAGTCTGAACAAGAGTTCTGATTCTTTCAATAGGTAATAGGTATCTAGATAGGTAATGCGAATAACAATCTGAGGATCTAATATGATAGAGTGTTTGAAAGAACCTGTAGGCGTATAGTAGGTATTTTTATCAGCCGTGGATGAAAATCGAACGTGGGCACGAGAGAACTGTTGGTGCTGACGATACCAGCATCAGTATTGCTACTGTTAGCAAAAACCACAGTTTCATCTTTTGATATGGTATACGTACGTGTACGTAGATAGGAGCAGGAGAGAATAGAGAGAGAGTTAGCGAATAGTTGGCTAACAACGAAGTGCAAAATCAATAGTAATACCACGAATGTTATACACAGTTGAAACGTTTACACCCCGCGAGCTTTGAAACCCCTTCTGTGTGACTACCGACCTCTATTTTCAGTACAATTCCGGGGTAGTTTTCGCATCGATGGGAAGAATGTTATAGAGCCAGTCTTTTGACCCGAGCTTGTCTACTGCAAGATTTTCCTCTCTCTATTTTTACCTTGGTACTGGAAGATGTGAAAGTGCACGCGTACTCTGAATCTGATTGCCACCTACTACAGAATACCAACTCGGCGAAATTATCTCGCGGTGCAATTTTTAAGGGTGCAACAATTGATTATTTTTTTTGCGGTACGGTAGGCGAAGAGGTGAGAATGAAAGCGGGGCCTGGAATTGGATTTTGCAATTGTTTTACTGAGCGGATATGGTGCTAAAAAAAAGAGTAAATTTGTAGCTATCGGAAATCGTGGTTTGGTAAGGGGATAAAAATAGGATTTTGTTTGTTTAGCTTTGGATGCAGAGTGCTGGGTATTTTGATTTACTTTAATTTAACCGCAGGGTTTTTTTAGGGGTTGGTGTTTAATGTTGGAGGAAGTATTTGAAGTATTCAAAGTGGAGTTATTAAGCAATGTGGATAACGAATTATGTATATTTTTTTTTTTACAAATAGGAAGTTATTAGAGTTTTTGTGTAAGCCAGATTTTAACTTGGACTTGATAGTAAATTTTATAGGTACCTATTATGTGCTATAAAAGTTTTCAAGTATCATAATTACCTAGCTATTCAAGAATTGAGCTTACCTACTCATATTTTTAATTGATAGGTATTCATTAGATTTGACAATGATTTTTAATTTTTATTCCTTTTTTGTTGTAGGTATGCAACTTCATCAACATTCGTACCAAAAAAAAACTGCTCACTCGTAAACTACCCTGTAGATCCGGGCTTTTGTAGCTTATTCTGATCAGAAGCTCGTCTTTACAGGTACTTACGGCTGAGAAAAAACTTATTTTTTGTATCGATGGAATCTGTTGTACCTGGTTCGGCAATGAATTGTGATTTATGAGAATGAAATCGTATAACGATGAAGTATCTACGCTACCAGTTTACTTATTCTGTCTACGAATTGGTATTAACGGTGCGTTATTTCATTTTTCCCAATGAATTATCGTTTGTTAGCAGTTGTTGAATAAAATAACGAATTGAGCTTCAAATTTGAAGGAAATTTGGTAGGTATAACCTACTACTACTGATATGTTGTATTATAGCCTATTTATTGCACTGATTTGTCAAGTATACCTACCTATCTAGTGAAAAACTTCACGAAATAAAGTATCAACTATTATAATTACATCCGTGTTTGATTTTGTTCATTGATTTCCTGATTTATCTTCGTTGATTTACTAAGCTTGAGTGTTTAGATAGCATTGATTTCAACTCATTTGCTACTCTACGCTCATATTCATCTTTCAATTCATTTTTGAGACAGTACTGTGGAATACGGTTATGAAAGCTGGGCTGGATTACATTTACAAATAAAAAGTTAACGCCACTGACAAAACCAAAACAGAAGAAGGAAATGACTTGATTAATTTATTTATCTAATCGGTATTCCAAAATTCGATTTCTATTTTCGTATTTTCTAACAGAAAGTAGAATTTTTTTTCTTTGGAATATGCATATTATTTTGGATTTAGAGAGATGAAAAACAGATAATTGAAATCGCAGATTCTCAGTAGTTAGCATAAGACGTCGTCACTACTACCGAGTACTGACATTACTTACCTCTTCTACCTCCTCTAAACTGGAGAAGAGGAAAAAGTTGAATAAGTATGATTTTGATTTATAAATTTAGTTTTCTGAGTTACTTGTTTTATTTTAAAAGTCAAACTCTGAGCTCAAGCAATCAAATTGGAACAAAATGTAGAGCTCAACACGTGAAATTCTGCAATAATTTGTTCAAATTTATAACAATGCCGCAGCTGGATTGGCAAATTTCAAAAAAAAATCAAATAATCAAGGATGTAGCGTTTCGGTTTCTGTGAATATCATTGAAGATTTTACCTACTTACTTTCACCTACCAAGAAAGCTTGTTTCCCTTTTCATTTCTCTTTGGATTGCCCGAGCGATTGATAACGTATTTTTTCGTTATTTTGATTTTGTATTTTTCACATTTTTTACTGAGCTTTTCTTTTTACTCGTGTATTATTAATTTTTTTAATTGTTTCTTTATAAATTTGTTTAAAAATTCAAAACTATGCCTTGAAATTACTCATTCGTATCTCCTTATTTGCTGTGATATTATCATTCTAGTAATAGTATAAATTTACCATAGTACACAATGAATTGTGCAGTTTTTAACTTGATTATAATACTTTTATCATTTTGTGCTTTTAATATTCATGGTATTACCCCTAAAATCACTGGTAAGTTCGTTATGAATCTTCCTTCTCAATTAATCAACATAATACGGATTCGTTTGTAATTGTTCTTGATTTTGTAGCTAAAGTACTTGAACCAGAGAAACCAGTATGGGTCCCTGATGGACCAAACAAAGAACTTTCGATATTTTGCTACAAAGCAGTTCCTAAACAAGTCAACAGTATTTGGCAAACAGTCTCGGTGAGTATATTGCGTTATGTAATAACCAATGAATTGAATTCAATGTAAGTGAATGTCGATTGAACTTGACTGAATAATGTATTTTTCAGATATCCATCAGTTTAAACGATGATAATTATGATAAATTTGAAGGCAGCAATCCTGAAGAGGTGTTGGAAAATTTCAAATTGCACCAATCCTCGTGGTCTCCCAGTTTATTTCCATTTTGGAAACGAAGAGATATCAGTATTGATCCATTCGCTCCAGCATGTTTTGGTATTCGATCCACAAAAGCTTACGAAATCGTTTTAAACGTTTCAAGTAAGCCGAACATATTATTTCTATACAAATGATCTATCGTTAGTGATTAACGTATAATTTTCAGATCTCGACAATTGGCTATTTTTCAAGTTTCTACTTGGTTTGGCGTTATTCTGGAAAGCGAACAAATTATCTGATAATCAATTATTTTATTACATTTGTGGAATTTCTCTCGGAATATGCGGTTCTCTTTTGATAATTATTTACTTATTTAGTCGTCTATTGCCAAATGTAAGTACTACTTTCTTAATATGCGATATTATTTCATTCATATCCGATTTCTCACATATCTTCATTTCTTCGATCGATAGAAACCAATGATGTATGGAATTGCCATCGGTGGATGGACGCTATCGATATATTTCTTACAGTATTTACTCGAAAATGTTAAAACAATCGTTATCGAGTACTACCAATATGTGTTCGGTTATATTGGTTTAAGCGGTTTAATTAGTTTCGCCATCTGCTATAGATTTGGTCCACTTACCAATCCACGCAGCAAAAAGCTTATACAGTGGTCTTTGCAGGTGATTATGGTCTGATATGACTTTTCTTTTAAATGGAAAACATTTTAAAACGATTTTATTTTACAGGGATCCGGCCTTTTGCTTATTTTTTACAGCAGCTACATGTACGAATTAACATATCCAATTGATATCGCTCTGTTGTTATCGCGAATCACGCCATTTTCAATTTTTGTTTCCGCAGCGAAATATCTGTTAGTAATTTTAAGTGTGGCATTAGCTGTATTTAAATTTTCAGATATCGGAACTAAGAGTAGTTAATCTTGTAGATTGCATTATCACGGTGTTGTTTACATTTCGTTTAGTATTATTAAAACAGTACTTCGTGATTGTAGTTCGAATGTAGCTAGTAAAAAAAAAAGTTCGTGTTAAGTGCGTAATTTATTTTCATTTTGCCAATTTTAGGAAAACTAAACTGTTTCGACCTCGCGTGAAATTATTAACGAAAAAAGAATTCGCTGAACAAGGCCGAAAAGAGACAATAAAAGCGTTGGAAGAATTACGAGGTTATTGCTCTAGTCCAGACTGTAATCAGTGGAGTACTGTGTTGAAACTGAAGAATCCAGTGAAGTACGAGATGGTATAGTTTTACCTGTAAACGCGATTATTTTTTAACCATCAATCTCTTGCAGATTTGCCGAATTTATGGAAGGTTCATTTCACGTGTCTGATGACGAATTAGAAGAGTATGACAGTCTGAGTATTAAACCGAACGGTACTATTATCACAGACGACTCGGAATCAGTTACAGAATATACGGAAGAAGACTGAACGGCGAACGGTTGTTTGTATATTTTACCAAGATCTCGTCATTAGTTGATACTGTGTTGTTTGTAGTTTTTAAACTTGTATTTAAGTGTTTTTGTACAAAATTTCATTCGTGTTTGTAATTTTATAAATTTGATCGAGTATTTTTTAATTTTGAGCCTATGAACGATCAAATATGACAATTTGTTTCGTAAACTTTCATATTTTTAATGTGCCTACCGTACTTAATTGGAATTTTTTATTGTGATTTTATTTTTATGTTGTAATAAACTCGACATTTCGTATGGATTTTTTTTCATAAAAATCCAATAGTAAGCAAAAAAATTTTAATGTTAAATCAACTAAATTTTAGAAAAACATATTATGTTAAAAGTAAATAAAAAGTTTGAAAATCACAATATACGTGAAAGATTAAAATGCGAAAAAACTTGGGATGAGAATAAATGAACGTGAGTTTAGAATGAAGTATCCGATCAACGCATTCTTGAAATTTTCTTGCTCTTATCAACAATCTGCGGTGGAGGAGGAGGTTTAGTGGCAGTGTGACGACTGTACAAACTGAATACAATTTCAAAGTAAGTTTTATAACGTTACAAATACGATAATTGTTTATACAATGATGAAGAATTACTCACTATCTGTACGTTTCACTTCTGATGTAATCGATTACGTGGGATATTCCAATTTGTAACTGGTCAGCGATTGGTGGTACCCAAGGGTTGAAATCCATTCTAAGAATAGATTTTGAACTTAGGAAATCTAAATTACCTGCAAAAGAATTTATTTCGTCAACAATTTCCAAATCGAGGTAAATAATATGAAAAAATGATTCAGTTACCGATTTCCGGCGGTAGGACAGTTAATCTGTTGGCTTGGATGTGAAGTTCTCGAAGTCTTTGCAAGTCTCCGATTTCTTTTGGAAGCTCGACTAAGTCGTTCTCTCTTAGTACCAACTGAAACAAAAAGAAATTATTAACGTAAAATTAAAAATGTCAGAAATTTTAAAATAACAATGTTCCAACGTTCTCTACCAACTACGTCACAACCCCACAGCCCCTTTAATTATTCATTTTCTCATTGGTTGTTTCATGGTGACATCATAGCAAATCAGTCAATCATTATAAGCCTCCCTTAATTTCTCCACGTTTTCGACCGAATTTGACAGATAGGCAAATTCTCAGTAAAACAGTAATCATTCATTTCTATGGAAACAATTATTTAACAAAATTTCAAAAGATTACTTACAATTTGTAAATTTTTCAGTTGTCCGATTTCCGGAGGGATAGTTTCGAAGTCGTTATCACCCAAATATAAAGCTCGTAATGTTTCTGCAATCAAATTCCAAGTAATGCAAGATGAAAATATGAAGAAATAGATCTTTCAGAAAACGGCGAGTAATTTCCAATTATTCGGCTTAAATTACCCATCATGAAGAAATTTCCTGGAAGACTATTCTCATTCAAATTATTATAGGTAAGGTCTAAAACTTCCAAAACTGGTAAGGCACCGAATCCGCGAGGAAGAGCATCCAGCTTGTTCATTCTGTTACAGAAATCACACGTAAGTATTCGATAATCACGAGTCATTTATGCCAATAATCCATATCTATACGAACCCTAAATTGAGTATTCTTAATTTTGGCAGTGATGATATGGAAATGGGTAACTCTTCGATGGCATTATTGAACAAGTTCAATATCTCCAAGTTGACCAAGTTAGCCAACCCAGGTGGAATACTTCTCAGTTTATTATGACTCAACGTGATACGTGTAATATTTAGCATATTCACTGCAATCATAAACAACCTCAAGTCATCATTTATTCCATACGTAAGTATCATAGTGAACATTTCTAATTTATTGGCAGTGGCACTTTGGTAACGAATATTTGATAACCCCTGCTTATCAGTAGTGGGTGTTTCAAACAAGTTACCAAAAATGGCCATTTCATTTATAAATACGCTAACATTGAAATGAAATTACGTCAACTAGAAGGTACTCACATATGCCAGGGATTTCTTCAAACGACGAGACATTCTTATCGACCAAATCCAATTCAGGATTTTGGATTTGTTTCGCATCTTCGATGACTTTTTTCGCCTTCGACATTTTACCATTTGTTGATGTTGGTAAACAAGACACGGGCGTTTGTTCTACTTCCATTGCGCGCGCACTTATTTCCGTCGAACTAAAAATGACCGATAGTACGAGTTTTTCAAGTTCGAGCAACGAGTACACGTACGGTGTACTAACATGTTCTCCGAGCGAATTGATCTCTCATACTGAGCAAATATTTTAGATTCGAAGTCTTACAAGCAGACAGGATATGGGCTGCATTACCGTATATGGAAAATGTAAATATTTATCTTCAGTTTCGCCAAAAATGCTCGCCAAATAGCAATCATTTCCATTTATTAGGAGATTTTATGGAAACATTCGTTTTATTGATGGTTAATGGAATATTACAGGTGTTTGATAGGTATATCCGAGGATAGGTATATATTTTTAAAGTTCAATGACAAAATTACGTACACAAATTTTGTGTTCCTACAATTTTTGTTTCAAACGTTATCTTGTAATCGGAAATTATCCATGACTGCTCAACTGATGCTGGACTCTGACAACTATTTACAGCCATCACCAATTCAAAAGAGATTAAAATTTACAAAAAATGAATAATTGAAAACCACATATACGAATCTATTTGGAATAAATAAACTTCAACTAAACTAATATACTGAGACCTCAACACATACTTCTTCTAACAAATCTGGTAAATTACGTATATACTATTTACAAAACATAAATACTATACAAAAAACTACGTAACAGCTAAAAAAATATTATGTATATTCACAAAAAAAGGAAGTTAAGTTAATGTAAAGAAGGATTAATTTTGATTTTTGAAAAATTACAAGTCAATTTTTCATTTATAGAAGAGAATCAAACAACCCGTCAGAGAAGTCTTTTTGCTTTAGGTACGACGGAAATTACGAAGAAAAATTACACACATGAAATGTACAATGGAATGAAAGTTATTAAGCAAAAATATAAATAATTCTGATGACTAGTGTCTACAGAGAAAAAATTAAAACTAATACGCATGTTTTATCAAACACGCAGTGTTGTTCGAAAAGAAGTAAAACAAACAAAAAACAAAAACGAGTACGTACACAAAAAAGAAACCTTACTCGAAGTTAATTTTAATACATAAAAATACTTATTCCAACATTACAACGGGGTAACGATTGTTTAATTAAATTAATCACATATCTTCATTTTATTTTTACAATATTTCAATGGAATGAGTTACGTAATAGATTATTGCTTGAATAGTATTGTCCGAAAAAAAGTATTGCTTTCATTTAAAAATGGCAATATGCAACTTCCAAGAGCTTGAGTAAATTAAACTTCTCAACGCGTCAAAAAAATCATCTGTTAGGGTAAAGTATAGAGAAAAATGTGTACGAAAACTATGAATTTTTAAACCAGTACAAGTTTTTTTTCCAATCGATATGTCTAAATAAATGTTCATTCGGGCAAAGTATATAAGGACATTTCGAGTAATGCGTACAAATTGCATAGTATACCCAAAATGTCCTGCATTTTGTGGGATTTAACCTCGTCATTCGGTATTTCATATCATATAAAGCACAGGATGACGACGTCAAACTCCAACAAATGCAAGGTATTTTGGGTACACTATACGATTTTTACGCATAACTTGAAATGTCCTATTAAACAAAATGAAATCTTCTTAACTTTTCAACCACCATCTAAACACAAAAAAAACCACCGGGGCAACTCGATGAGGAAAAAATTATCACAATATTCGACACACAATAAACCGTACTCAAGCTTTCGTGTAAAACAACAAGTATGGCGTTGAGGCTGAATTTTTAACCGTTTTGGGCGCCAGCATTTCCTTGAGATCTTCCATGCTAATAGTTCTGACAGATTCGTCGTCACATTCCAGCCAAACTACGTTATCTTGATCTTTGGAAATACCGCGTAACCTGAACGAGCAGCATTCGGAACCTTTACAAGTCGGTTTAATGCGTTCTCTTCGTAAATCTGGATCTTTAGAAGAGCCAGAGGTGTTGCTACCGTTCGAAAAGGATTTAGACGACAGTTTGCGAAAGTATTTGAACAAAGAGTTGGGTTTCTCAGGATGAGCATTGGAGGCGCAGTTTTGAGACACCGAGTTAATACTGTATCCTCGAGATAAACTGGAGGTCTTCGGTTTGTCTTTAATGCAGTACAAGTAATCTTGGGGGTTATCGAAGGTCCTGACATAGGCCACGTAATGTCCGGAGGCGATAGCTGCGCCAAGGTGCATGATTACCGCGTACAAGAAATACTTATGAGGAGGTTCTTCGTGTCGGAGTTGTGCTTCTTGGCAGTTTTCGCAGAAGCAAGATAGAGTAAATGGTGTCGGCATGTAGTCGCTCACTTTGGAGACAGATGATCTGTAATGGTAATTGTGAATATTGTAGGAAGAGAGTACAATGAAATGTCAAGAGAATTTAAATATAGAGAAGTAGATAATTACCCAAATCCAGAAGAGAATCGTTTCAAATGCAAAGTCAATAGTCTGGGTAACCTTTCGTATCGTACGCAACGTTTAGCTTCGTTATAACGAGAGCATTTCTCACACCAGTATTTATTACAATCGATTAGAAATTCCTCAGTTACGATGACCGATTGGTATAGACGATCTATAGATTCATCATTGTCTGCAAACAACAATGGAGGGTGATTTAAAATAAATTTTACATCTTGAATTTCTATTTGATCCGCGTCTTACCGCAGTTCGATTCCGATTTAATTGGTACACAGATATCACAAAAAGT
Organism: Pseudococcus longispinus; assembly: GCA_900064475.1. Classification (NCBI taxonomy): domain Eukaryota; kingdom Metazoa; phylum Arthropoda; class Insecta; order Hemiptera; family Pseudococcidae; genus Pseudococcus; species Pseudococcus longispinus. The sequence continues at coordinate 30,791 of FIZU01034441.1, forward strand.
CTCCTTTCGTTCGGTAACGTGTTCGCATTCTAAACACGTAGTTCGCAGTAGAGAAACACCTTGGAAATCTTCGAAAATCGTATCTTGATTCGGACCGCCGTAACGTTCTTCTATGTAACTAGAATCCGAATCGTCTTTCGCGACATCGTCATTTATCAGGTACTTACGCATGTCGCCTTCTGCAGATAGAGTGCATCAAAAATTAGAAAATAAACCACAGCAGAAGTTCCTTGATACAAAAATACCATACCAGAATAATTTTCTCTCAAACAATTCGATCCTTTTTCGTAATTCATAACTCGACTGAATTTTAACGATTTCCGGACGTATGACTTTATTCCAGAACCGGTAGATGAGGAAGGGCACTGAGAAACTTGCCTTTCCAACATGGAATTCTGTTGATAAACAATATCGCAAGCTTCTCGAATTATATCCAAGAGACAGACAAGTAATTCGTGCGCGTCGTGTTGTTGATTTCCTTCGAAAATTGGATTCACTTCCCTTAAAAAATACACATCGTTGATATTTTGACCAAAAAACAAAAACCTAGTATATACCCGTCCTATTTACCTCAACGCGTGTAAAAAACTTATGGGTTGAAATGGTTCCATGCGATCTTTATATTCGTTAGACCATAATGCTGCGTAAACTTGATGTAGTTTTGAAATGACAGCTTGGACTTTGATTTCAGAATCATTGGATATCGAATACGTATCTTTGTTTCCCCATGAACCGGATTTGCCAAGATTTCGTCCCAGCGAACAAGCTCTATCTTGCTACAAATTCAAATTAAGTAGTGAGTAGAATCAACATTACACATACTAAACTAAGATCGTTTTTAAATACCTTGGCTGCATTAAGTTGCTTAGCAGATGCGACGGAATCCGTATACAAGTGATGTAGTTTATGTAAAAAAGAAGGAGCGAAACGTAGCGTATACAAAACGCTGTTCAAGAAACAAGTGTTACCAAGGTTCAATAAAGGAGCAATGGGTATAAGACAATCGCTATAACCATTTTCTTCAGGCGTTCTTTGAGTATGAGCCTGATGAAATGGGTCGTTCAACCCATAACCATTAACCATAGTTTCTGTAAAACGAAATTCCATTAGTTTATTTGTACCATAACAATGGGGAAAATGATCATCTCGGAAGTAATTACCCGATGCTACTGGCATTTGATAATCGTCTATAAATGAGTCATTATCCGATGAATCTAGCCAGGCTTGAACTGATCGTCTGTTATCTTCGGCTTTGAGACGTGATGATAAAAAACGGAGTTTTTTCGCAGGAGGTTGATTTGTTTCTTCATCAGTATCTCTCATCTGTAGAACAGTCATTTTTATCTATCCAGCTGTAAACAGACAAATTTAAATATTACATTATGGTCGACGAAATCGATCAAAACAACATGTAGGAATCGTTCTACTTTGTGATTAATAAAATAGCAAGTAACAACAGATGCAAAATACATGTAAATGATAAACAGCACTTACAATATAATTCTTACACACTTTCAAGCTGTGCGATTGTTCGGTAACAAAATTACGCATTTTTCTATTGGTTAAACTCTTAGAAAGACGCTTCAAATCGAAATTCAACGAAACAATTGCATTTTAACGTAGTTACTGAATAAATAAGCCGACTTCGAAAGCAATAACACTAGATCAAAAAATGGCTATACTTATGCGATTTATCATCAGATACATGCAAAACTAATGTAGTATTTAGATTGCTTACATATAGTTATTTTTCGAATTCATGGAATCAAAATTTATTTTCAATTAAATTCATTTATACGTCGATTTTCGCAACTTGTTACAAATCAAGAAAAATTGTATCCACCTATTTATTTTATTACTATCATTACTGGATAGTTCTTCCCAAAATTGTACAAATTGAAGTCGCGAATACCATCGTAATATTGCAATGTCTGTATTTTTCAGATTTTTGTGGCATTCGAAACATCGAAATTCGAAGACAGAAAGCCAAATATGCCATCGTAATTATTGTAGTGCACGTTATCTACTTGAAAAATTTCAAAAAAAAACCTGAAAGACTGAAACTCAGCTGGAAATGGAAGTGGGGTGGAAAGTTGGCGTAGTGGTGGAAGTGCTACACAACAAAAGTGCACAGAGGGCGGTGCATCTATATCTATTGTCATGAAAAAGCTTGAACAGGAATACTTTATATTTGAACATAGCAGTAGCAACGACGTGACTTGCATCGTTATTAATTTTGTCTTTCCGATGTTAGTTGTGTCTTGTGTCCAAAGTATAAATTGTTTTATCGTGTGGAATTTTTAATTTTACGGAATTCGACTTCAAAGTATCATCGCTAAGATTAAAGGTAAGCAAATTAATAAATTATATTTATTGACGTGTTTGGTAATTGAGTGTTCTCGTGTTTGGTTAATCGTTTATTTATCTAGTACGTTATTGTTTATAATTTATAGCTGTTGGAAAAAGTCAACGTGTGAAGTTTTTCCGTAAAATTAAAATGGACTCGATGTCACCTAAATCACCTGAGCAATCCGAAAAAAACAAGAAATACGATCGTCAGTTGAGGTAAATTTCATCATTTTTTTTTCGCGACTAATCAATCAATCTTTTTTCGTTTCAACCGGCGTTTTTTATTTAATAGATTATGGGGTGATCATGGGCAGCAAGCTTTAGAAAACGCTCACATTTGCGTTGTAAATGCTACTTCGCTCGGTACCGAAATTCTGAAATCATTGGTTTTGCCGGGTATCGGCTCATTTACCATTATCGACGGTGGCAAAGTACGTGAAGAGGACGTCGGTGCGAAGTAAGATTTATTTTTAGAACGTGCCATTTTTAACGTTACAATACGAAATGCTAATTAATATGTTATACAGTTTTTTTCTCGACATGGATAGCATCGGTAAATCCAGAGCCGAAGTCGCAGCTCAATTTCTACTGGAATTGAATGCAGACGTGCACGGTGATTTTATCGACGAAAATTTACAGCAGATTTTAAATAATAACCCGTCGTTTTTCAATAACTTTTCTTTGGTTGTCGGAACATCGTTATCTGAACAAGAAATCGGTTTGCTCTCTTCGAAGTTATGGGAATTGAATATTCCTTTAATTATTAGTCGAAGTTACGGATTCGTAGGAATGGCTAGACTTCAAGTCAACGAGCATACCGTCGTCGAATCACATCCTGACAACCAGAATCCCGATTTGCGAATAATTCAACCGTTTGCGGCGTTGAAAGAACATCTTGATTCGTTTCATTTGGATTCGATGGAACTCAAAGACCATGCTCATGTACCTTACGTCGTAATTTTGTACAAATGCGCGGAAGAGTATTTTCGAATAAATGGCAAGTATCCGCAAAACTACAAGGAGAAAGAATCGTTCAAGGAATTAATTAGAAAAAGTAATTATTGAATTTTTTTTAATCGCGTTAGTATTACTTCAGTATAATTAATTTGATTTTTTATGTTTTAGAAATGAAACTGGACGAAAACGGAATACCTCACCACGAGGAAAATTTCGAAGAAGCGTTGCGTGCTGTGAATTTCGCCATTACTTCTACTCCCATTCCGAATGAAATTAAGAACATCCTGAACGACGATAAATGTGTTAATTTAACCGTCAAGGTAATGAATATTCTAGCTATCTAGCTCATATTACCATTTTAATCATATTCAAAGTATAAAGTTACCATATTCATGTTCCCAGAGTAAACCATTCTGGATTATGGCTCGCGCGTTGAAAGATTTTTTCGAAAAAGAAAAATGTCTTCCTGTTCGTGGAACTCTACCAGATATGACGGCCGAAACCAAGAGCTATGTTAATTTACAACAAATGTGAGTATTTTGGTAATTTCAAATCGTGACATCGCATATATTATCTATGTCGATATCTAATTTATTCATTTCAATTCTCAGATACCGGGATAAAGCTTCCAAAGATGCTGATTCTGTGTATAAAAGAGCCCAGCAGTTATTACGCCAGTTGAATCAGTCTCCGGATTCCATTTCAGAACAAGACGTGAAATCGTTTTGCAAGCACGCTTCAGATTTGAGAATTCTACGAACTTCGTTTATCGAATCCGAGTATAAAGATCGTTCTTACAATTCGTCTTATATTGGTATGTTTTATGTTTGTTTTTACATATTTACATTAGTTTATTTACTAACAAGACCTTGTCAAAATATCGGTTCATTTTTTAAAGCAATGATAGGGTTTCATTGTTTCAATTCGTAAAACAATGCAACGTGTTTTTTTTTGTTCGTTTGGCTTAGTGAGATAGTGCCACATTTCCTTTTGTTTTAACTTTGTGAAACAATAGTATATATTTTTATCTTTCGTTCTAGCTTCTCAACTCGAAGATCCTGACAGTATGATGGACTTTTACGTGATTTTGAGAAGTATCGAGAGATATTACACGGAATTCAAAGAATATCCTGGTGATTTGGACGATCACGTAGAGCCAGATATCGTAAAGCTAAAGGTACGTATTTTCCCCTTATCTTCAAACTCACATTCTTTAACAATATTTTGTGTTTTTCAACAATATGAATTTCTATTTTTAGACTTGCTTATCAAAACTGTTAGCTGAAATAGGCTGTGGTGGTTCGATAAAGGACGACGTAATACATGAATTTTGTCGATACGGTGGAGCAGAATTACATTCGGTTTCGGCGTTCTTAGGTATGTAAAGGAAAACCCCAGTTTTATTATCCTTTATCGTGATCCTTTGTAATGGAAAACCCCCATTGCCATATTATACTTTATCGCATTCCTTAGGATACTTAACTTTCTCGTTTTTTCTTGCAGGAGGTTGTATCGCACATGAAATAATTAAATTGGTAACTAGTCAGTACGTACCATTTAATAATATTTTAATATATAATGCTGTCACATCTAACGTAGTGACATTTACTATGTGAACTATCTATTATTTTTATTGTGCGTTACACTTGTACGCAATCGTTATGGGTATTTACGTATTAAGAGGTTTGCTTATCTCGTTTCGACCGTTCAAGTCGATTCGAGTATTAGTTACGATGCATATGTGAGTGCGCAACTTATCGTTATATGGCTATATGGTGTGATTACTATTCAAACATATGCGTCCCATTCTTACGTTGAAGGGAAATTGATCCCCCGTTTTAAACGGATATGCATATCTTGAAAAAATAAAAAACGAGTTTTTTTGACTCAAAGCAAGTAATTTTACTTCGTTTAGGTTATTAAACACACATATGCTAATGCAACTTGTGTGACGGTCTCTAGATATTGTATATACATATGGGTGGATGGGACACCTGTACTGGTATTTTGTCGCGTTTAATGACATCGTAGGGGACAGATGTTAGGATGGTTGGGTTTCGGTTAGTCCAGTGTCCATTTTTTTTCATTTGGTCTTTTGTTGAAACTGACAAGTTTTATCTTTTTTTGAATACGTGTTGATTGATACATACGGGCTTTTAAATGATTCTTTTTGTTCAATAATGGTAGAATTTTTTGAAGTGGAAGATTACTAGCCGTACTTTGGTGATTTTAACAAATTCAAGAGAAAATAGTGAAGTAGGGTTTGAATTCAAGCTAATTATTATTTGACTTTTTGAATGTGGGTGGGTTTAATAAATGTTTTGGTTTCATTTGTCATCCAATTCTTAAAAAATTATTACTGTTTGAATAAATCGTTTTACTTGGAATAGATTGGATAATGATGAGGTGGATTTTTAGAACCGATTTTAATAAAATATACTAGAGATTTCTTTCAATTAAAAAATTTTTGAAGACTGTAATATTTTTTATTTTTGGATCAAAGGTTTTGAAAAAATTTAGATGTATTGATGTTGAGAAAAAACTATGTTACGATGAAAATTCTAGAAAAGTATTAAATTGGTCGATTTAAAAAGAAAATGAATTTTATGGTTCCAAATTTTCTCATGTTGTATGGCAACCACTGCCTTAACATTCTTTATTTGTGTAATAGCTAGATTGATGATCAGTTGAATTTTTAAAATGAAGATATGGCAATATTTTTGGAATTATTATTTTGAAAAAAAAAAAACGAAACTAGGATAATGAAATAGCTAGCTAGTCAAGAGAAAAAATATTTGAAACTTTTTTGAATTGTAAAATTGATATTTTTCATTTTTTTTTTTCACCTTATTTACGTATGAGATCTTTGCGCGTAACATTGGCAAGATGTTTGAATTCACTGACCCAATACGAAATTGAAACTTTTTTTGAATTTTCGGGATGAATTTTGCATTTTAATAGAATTTTGAAAAAATATGAAAGAAAAGAAATTATTAAATTGGTTTTTTTCATGAATTGTGGGAATTTATTTTTGAGAAATATCATTCTTGTTCTAGTTGTTTTTGTCCATTTTTTTAATGGACAAAATTAATGCTTTGATTATTATCAATTGAGAAAAAATAGCAAAATTTAACGAATTATCATTTTGAAAGTAAAAAGAAAACTATAATAATGAAATGTCTGATTGAAATACAAAAACTGTTTGAAAATTTTTTGAATCGTAAAAATAATAGAAAATTGTGTAATTTAACGAATTATTATTATGAAAAAAAACAGCAAATTCAAAAAAAGTGGCCAAGATGGTTCATTTTTCAACATTTTGGAAATATTTTGTGGTTAATTTTGAAACCAAAGAAATTATAATTTTCGAAAATCATCAATATTCGTAATGCTTGTTGAAGTTTTTCATTATTCTGCTTTACTTACATGTATATGTGATCTTACGTGCAATTTTGGTAAAATGTGTTTCAATACGAATTTGGAACTTTTTTGAATTCTCAGTATAGACTTGAAATTTTATTAGGATTTTTTCACGAATTGTGAGAATTGAATGATTTAAAAAAAAATTCTGTTTTAACTGGTTTTGTCCCTTTTTTTAGCTGGAAAAAATGAATGCTTTAATTACTATTGATGCAGAAAAAATTGAAAATTTAATGAATTTTATTTTGAAAAAAAAACCGAACTTGGATAATAAAATGGCATATGTTTGAAATTTTTTTGAATCATAAAAATAATGGTATTTTGATACTTGTTGATGATATCTTTCATTTGTTTTATAAATTTTATCCGGTTCACGTTTGTGATCTTACGTGCAACTTTGGCTAGATGTGTTTGAACTTAATCCGCTGCGAATAATTTTTTTTTTCAAATTCTCAGTCTGAACTTGAAATTTTTCTATAATTTTGAAAAATTATGAAAGGAAAAAACTTTTAAATGGGTTTCTTTTTCACGAATTAAGAGAAATAAAAAGAAATCAATTTTGTTTTAACTCCTTTTTTTTTTCAATAGAAACATTAAATGCTTTGATTATTATTGATTGAAAAAAGTATCTGGTCGAATATCTTGACGATTAGGTCACTTACCCGTGTGAAAAAATCCAATTCTAATTGCTTGACTTATCCGGTTTTCGTTTCATTTTTAAACTAATCGAATTAGTAGGCAGTATTTTGTACACTGTGTACATCGTTTATTAAATTTTCGTCGATAACATTAATTAGTATATCAACAAAGTTACGGTACATGAAAAAAATAATCTAAAAAGAAAGAAACATGTGGTAACTTAATTCATAAGGTATAAAATATTTACATCGTTGAAAGGTATTTAAAAAAAGAGGGGAAATTGTTAAAAAGATAAAAACGATAACGATAGGAAATGTAAAATCATTAAATACACGATAATTATACAACTTGGGATATCGACGGCGGATTTTGAATTCTTTGGAAGGAGCAAAGGTCGAATACATTTTTTCGATAATTCTTTCTACCATTAAAACGAATTCTTGATTATTATGTGATAATTACGATAATTTTGAAAGATAAAATTATAGGCCGCAGATGCGAAGTACCAATATTTTTGAAATTTTTACTGATTATCGTGTAATTTGAGTTTTCAGCTCGTCAGAAACTTGAACCTTGATCGCCCGATGCCTTTTCCCTTCAAAATCCGCCATCGATGATTACGTTAATACACGAATTCGAAAGGAAAACAAAACTTAAACGATTCTAGAGCATTTTTCTAACGATGTGGCTTTTTTCAAGCTATCCAAGCCACTCGACCTATTCTATCGGTCGACATCGACGTACCCATACCGATAATACTAATGCCCGGTGTCTGTTCCGGGCACACCCCTGGTCAGTCTGGATCATAAACGCAGTCTATACGTAACACGAGAGCTGCTGCGAAAAGGGTTATTAACGTGAGCGACATTAATACCACAGCCAATATGGTCAAATCTTCCGACGTAAACAAAGCCTTGAACGAGTTTCGTAGTAGTATGCAATGAAAAACACACGCCGAGCTCCATAATAATGTTAATGAAAATGCAGACGTGATTGTTGGTCCGAGGAATCTTAGATGAGACCAAGGAGGGTCGCAGCTCGGCTGGACGTAGCCTCCGAATCCTCTACTCGTGTGGATACTTCCGGCTGTAGGCAAAAAAATGCATAAAATGATCGATGGTATTTTTTAATTTGGAAAAAAATTAGAAATTTTCGATTTGGAATTTTTTTTCATGGTTGATAAAGTAAGTGGTTCTTTTTTTGGTAGTTGAGATAGCTTTTGATTTTTTTGGATTGAAAAAAAATATACGAAAAATTATCGATAGTATTTGTTAATTTGATAAAAATTGGAAATTTTCGATTTGGATTTTTTTTTCTAATTTTTGGTATAGTTGGTAGTTGAGATAGCTTTTGATTTTTTTGGATTGAAAAAAAAAGTAAAACATGATCGATGACATCTGTTGATTTTAAAAAAATTGGGAATTTTCGATTTGGATTTTTTTTCAAATTTTTGATAAAGTTGGTAGTTTTTTTGGTAGTTGAGATAGCTTTTGCTTTTTGTCGATCGATAGTTTTGATTTTTAGCAGCGTAGAGTATCACGCAGTGGGATTTTTTTTACCATTGTTGAAGTATTATTATTTTACCTGCTGCTGTGACGGTTAATAATCCAGCTGGCATTCCGATACCTAAATTCATGCTGCTTTTTTCTTCGATAAATGCCACCGTACCCATAACTATGCCAGATATTCCGCAAACAATCTGCAATAACGAAATATGAAAGATGATTTTGTGTGTGGAAATAGAAAGAGAAAGAAAAACTCGATTTTTAATTCTATTCCCTCGCTATCCTCCATAATCTACGTTTAATGAATGGGTTTTTATATACGCGAAGCAGAGAAAAAAGGAAAAAAGACGCCGGTCGCCGTGTCGAAAGCTTTTTCTCTTTCTCGTGCCTGCTTCTTTTTTTTTCTTTAATTCTTTCGTAAAGCGGCGCGAACCCGGTGAAGATTGATCGGTAAAGTTTTCATTTGTATGAAGTATCTGTAAGATTTTTAGGCTCTAAATTGAATACTCTTCTTATGATGGTAAAAGGTATACCTCCCTCGCGTAACGATTGGCGAAAATTGCCCTAAAATACCCCTCAATTGCCCCGCTTCTTCAATTTTTTCTCGTCCTCGAAAATATTATTTTTTTTTTATAAAAGAGTTATTATGTTTTTTTTCGCTTCTATTGCCAGCGAGACGATGCGATAGCTGAATCTTCCGGGTTATTTTACTTTTGCTCAGAATCGACTTCGAGGTGGGTTTTATTTTTCTGTGTAGTATTTTTTTTGTCGTCGTTTTTTTTCATTTTTTTTTCTTCATTTCTCAAATCAAGCTTTGATTATTCGCTCGGTAGAAGCTTTATACGTACTTGCAATACGCGCAGTCTCAGTACTACCGCAAAGGGGTAGATTCTTTCGCACAGGACCGTGTTTTCGTTCGAGCTGAAGTCCGCTGATTGAGGGGTGCAGGATCCTTTGCGACGATCTAGACGATTCTGAAATCATGGAATAAAAATACTAGTGATATTAGTGCGAAATAATTGGAAAAATTATGTTATAAAATTATGCACGAATTAATTTTAAAAATTTGAATCATTTCGAGAATTCGATTCTCGAATTTCTCTCGATTTTTACGAACACGTCGCCTAATAATGTAGCAACTCTGATTGAACGCATGCATGAGGGTTTGCAGATTTTCGCAATTGAAGGGGCAAGTTTATAAATGGGGTGTTGTTTTTTTGAAGTGCTGTGTCTCTGTCTCCAAAAATCTAATGGATGGGTAAAATTCGTTGAACCTATTTTGTGGGAAAAATTAATTTCCTACGATTTCGATTTGTCGAGAATTTTGCCTACTTTCGAATTTAAAGGAGCTGTGAAAATTGAAAAATTCGCCTGCTTCGAAGAATCTTCAGTTTTGAAGTTGGTCAACTTGACCATGTCACTATTTTGTGAAATTTTCAATATTTGGTGAAATAAGTTGTGTGCTTAAGTTGCCTGAACTCAAAATTGAAGTTGCTATGAGGTATTCAAATTTTCATATTTTGTGTAGCTCTTTTAATTTTGAAATGAGGAAAATTCTTACGTGATCAAATTTGTAGCAAATTGATTTTCCAACTAGATATGTTGAAAAATTGTTATCTATTTATTATATTTCGCGGGTTACGTTTAACATGCATTTCGTCCCTTTAGTTCTGGGCTTCAGCAAACCTTCATACACGTGTTTAATTTGTGTTGCTACATTGGCATGCAAAATATTTGGAAGCTTTACGTGGATGGTTGATTATTGATGGAAAAAATTGATAGAATGAAGGACGATGGAGGGGTTAAGGGGGCCTGAGCCGTCCCCCACCCCCTCGGAAAACTTGTATTTCACCATTATTTTGCAATCGAAAGCCTCGCTCCCTCCGTATACTCCAAAATGAACAGAATTATCGTGATTTAAAATCGAATATTTCGAATATTTGGTTGTAGGCGTCGAACTTCTATTCGATCCCTATTTCGATAATTCGATTCTCAAATTTCTCACGATTTCTACAATCATGTTGCCTGGTCATGTAACAACCCAGATTTAACATATGTGCGAAGGTTTGCAGACTTTCAAAGTTGCAGGGGCCAAATTAACATCTTGAAAGTGTCGTTGTCTGTTCTTCTAATAAATGTGATATCTCGTGAAATCTGAAATGTAGGGAAAATTCGTTCAAATTACTTATTTTATAAAAAAATAATTTTTTTACAAATTCGATCTCATTAGAACATGATATTTGAATTATTTCGGTTCGGGTTCGGCTTACGGTTCGCACATTTTCAATTTTTATTTCTTCAAAATGATCGTTCATTTTAATTCCTTCAAATTTTGAAAATTTTTCAATTGTTTTTTGAATTTCGATTAGAATTTTTGACATTTATTTATCGTCATTGTCTGCAATCTTCATAACTTTCTATTTACATCAGTTTAATTTATTACGGTTCAGCTCCCTTTATCTAATTTCAAAATTAAAGTAGATACATAAAAATTGAAAATTTGAATACTTCGTTATACCTTCAATTTTGAGTTTAGGCAACACTTGCATATAACCTATTTCGTAGAATTTTACATGTTTGACTAAGTGAGTTATGTGCTTGAGCTGCCTAAACTCAAAATTGAAGGAGTTATGAAGTTTTCAAATTTTCAAAATTTTGTAGCTCGTTTAGTTTTGTAGTTAGATGAAATTCTTACGAGATGGAAATTGTTTCAAATTGATTTTTCCACAAAATACTCGTAGGTTCCATAATTGAATATAGGTGGGCAAGATATTGTTAAAGATCGAATTTTGTACATTTTGTAGTACTTCCTTTTGTATTTTTGTACTTTTTATCTCGTTTTTTGACTCATATGTGCTGTCTGCCTCTTTTTGGTGCTTCTCGAGTTCTTTTTCAATGCGTGTCTTTTTTTCGTCAGTTGTGGCAGTATTTATGTAGCTTCATTTGGGACTCCTTTGGTTTTAGAATGGGCAAATCTTCTTACACGAGTTAAATATTCGGAACCTTTACTTGAATAGTCGATTATAATGGGAAAAAGTGGCCAAACGTGTGAAAAGGTAGACCCGCCCTCTCAATATTGCATTTTCAATCGAAAAAATTAGGTTCGAGTTGGAACCTTTATTCTTGATTTTTTTTAATCGGAAAAATTTGATTAAATTCTATATTAATTGAAAATTTTCAATTTTATGGACCTCCAATAATGCACTTTTGTTCGTCTGTGGTACATTGAGTTCAAGATGGTGATATCTCCATCTCGTATGATTATTATCAAGATAATAAAAATTAACATCCATTACGAAAGAGTGAAGATCTCGTGCTTTTCGATTTAATTACGCAATATCTCGGGTTTCGATCGAATTAATTTACACGAATTGGAAGAGAATAAACGACATGGGTCGCGGATTAAATACCTAGATACCTACCTACCTACGTCGCGTCGTATCGTTTTTCTGGGTATTTGCGAAGCTTTCTTATACGGTTGCTATACCTATTGGAACAATGTATAGTAGGAAGAAGGCGAAGCTACGCTCTGCCAAAGGTTTTAAATCGTAAGATTACAAATTAACGACGTTCGGTTTTCGGCTTTGTGTTAGAGGAGGGTCACAGTGGAGGTGGCAGCGATGGTGGTAGATTCGTTGTCGAGAATTAGATATCGATTCGATTTAGCTAGGTATAAGTCTAGGTAGCTAATCGAATCGTTGTTTGTGGCTGTACAGTGGAGTAAATTGTATAAAACAATAGATGATGTGGATTTGGCGGAGGGTACATAAAAAAGGCTAAAATCTCGTTCCCCTGCCCTCCTTCACTTCGCTACCAACGTCGTTATTCTTTTAGCTGCGGTAATAGACTCGTTCGTGATTATCACATCAAACACGAAAATTTGTCGTCGACCGGATACCAATCAACGCTAAAGTAACTTTATAAAGGATTAAAGAGGAAAAGAAACGAACGAAGGTAGGCGCGAGGATGGTGGCGGATATCCGAATTTAAGGGGCGAAATGTCGTCGTCTTCGTGGCGTACTCGTATTTACCGTTCGAATTAAAATATTCGGGTCGACGTCGGTCGTATATTATCATCGTGTAGCTCGTAGTCGTTTTGTAAAGTCTGGCAGGATCGAATTCGATGTAGACACCTGTTCGATGCTGGGCGAATGGGTTTCTTGGTAGGGTTTTAAGATGATTGAGGTTGGTTTCGGGGGTCTTTTTTGAATTATTTCGTAGAAAATTTTCTAGGGGTTGAGTTTTAGGGTTGGTAGTTTTATTAATGAAGTCTTTTTTAACCTATATGCGAACCAACTTTACATCTTGTTTACATAGAAAACTGATGCAACTTCGTTTGAACCTCCTTTTATTTCGTTTTCAATAAATTTTTATTTCATCGTTCTGATTATACCTGTTTATAACTTCGGTTTTCGAAGTACGAATCTGAAACACGATGATACAGATTACTGATCCTTATAATATGTGATTTTTTTTATCCTACACCTAGTTATCATTTTTCTGTTTTCGTCTCAATTTTCTTCTAACACAATTATATTTTACGTACCTACGTTTATGTGGGCAATTGGGAATACACGAGTACGGTTTTATCGTTTTTTTTCTTTTTTTTTGGTAAGAATAATAGGTACCGAAGTCCCCTCCAGCTTGCATAATGTCGGTTGAGAAATATTCGAGAGAATGTACCCACGATACGGGGACGGAAACGGTCGGTATGGGGGTTCTGTTGTCAGTTTTTTTCGCTCTTCATCTCTGTCGACGATATAGCAATGATCGTACATATACGTAGGTACTTTGTTGTGGTTTTTACAAAGCAAACCAACAAAAACGTAGGTACGTAGGTGTACGCGAGGTACCTCTACCTACCTATCTATGTACCTGTATTGCCTATCTGCTGGCTCGGTGGTTATACACACGTACGATATAAAAGGTTCTCTCAACCTCGTACCGATGAATTATTACCTCGTGTAATGGCGTATGTAGTAGTTTAAAATCTAATTTAACGAGCGCAAAAATTTTACCCGACGGAGTAGCCCCGTATACATATATATTCGGAGAGCCAATGCAGGGGTGAAAGGGGTAAAGCAGCGTGGTTGGTAAATTTGATTTGTTATTGAATGTAGGGTAAGAGGTAGAGAACGTTTCCTATCGTGGTTCGCGTTTAAAATTTGTTAATTCGTCGGCGTTAAGGGGTGCCTTATTAAATAACTCCCCCCTTCGCCCCCGGACCCCCTCGTACGACGTTATTAGTCCCTTTTAAATGGATCTCTTTTCCGTTTCACTAATCAGTATTACGTAATACGTAGCCCTTTCGCCGATGGTTACGAATTATATCTAGAAAATGGTGGTGGGTTTTTTTGTTTTTTGTGAATGGAAGAGTGAAGGGCGTAGGGGTGAAAAAACGATTGTGCGATTTTCCTTTTACCTTCGTACCGGAGCTGGGCTCGATATGGCGTGAAATAACGATGCGATTGTGTGTAGTTTTGTATGTATTTGTGTATAGTATGGTTATTCTTCGGTTTTATTCGTTATTTTAATTGGTGGTTTTATTTCCATGTGCCCTTTTTTTTTTTTGGCAGAGGGTTGTTTTTCTCGTAATTTGATTTTTCTGAATGAGATTGCTTGTAATATGTAGATCAACGTATGTAATTGGCATGGTAGCAGAGCGTGGTTTCAGTTCTTCCATGGGGTTTGAATGAAAAGACTATGTAAATAAGCTCTTCTCAGTTTTCCAGAGCCCCCCCCCCCTGGTAAGTACTGAGAGCCCTTTGTACGTTGAAAAAAAGTGAAAACAAATGAATTAAAATTTTGATAAATTTTAAAGTTTTGTTCGCCCTTCAATTTCAAAGATGGGCAACCTGTAGTAATAACAATTTTTAATCGTCTTCTCGAACACTATTCAGTACGACCATCATTTGAATGGTCTCGGAGCATTTTTTATTTATTCTGGAGTATCTGAAAAATAATTATTTTCAAGTTTTAAAAATTTCATAGCTCCTTTAATTTACGAGATAGGCAACTATTCACGATAACGTTTTTTGTTGATCTACTCGAGTTGCATCCATGATTAAAATATCGAACACTTTTGTCCTGATGAAATTGCAGAAATCTCTTTGGATTATCTTGTTATTCCTTTAAAAGTGCACGTTTTCATTCATCGCGACGTGACGTATAGTCGTTTACTGGCAACTCTCCCTGGTGCAAATTTTTATTACACGCCTAATTGCCGGAAACTTTTGTCTCTGCGAGTCGTTGGATCGGCGTATAATTGGGTTATTCGTCGTGTACGCTGCTCCGAAGGTGGAGAGGACCGTCGTGTAGCTTCGAGCCAAAGAAAAAGTCGACTTTTTCTTTTTCCTCGGTAGAATTGAGACTGTGAGAGGGCGAGGTGAATAAGACGAGACAAAAGTCGTGCGGAATGAGCCTGGGAAAAATTCCACCCGCATGTTGGTAGGCCTCGGCCTCGGTACCGTTGTTTTATACGAGAATTAATTAAGCTATAAATTTTGCCATCTTGTAATTCGAACGAGGAAAGATGCTCGATGGGGATGGTGACGCGACCGAGGATTCTTTTTCTTTTTTAATTTTCTTCTTTTGTTGTAAGTTACAGTGTATATTTGCGATTCGAATTTAAACCTGTGTCGCGTGCATTGCCTTTTTTCCCTTGATATTTGGTGGTTTTATTGGAAGATGTTGAGAGGGGTGGTTATTGAAAAGTTGCGTGAGCTCGATCATCTGTTGAGCTAGTGGTTTTGAGGAAGAAGAGTAATTTTGAACCGAAATATGAAGGGTTTTTGGAAAAACAATTATTACAGAAAATATTTCTCATAAAATATCGTCGCGCTATATAGTCAAAGAGATCCGGATAACGAAAAAAATGAATCGTTTGAAATGACAAATCCGAGATTGTTGCTTTCATATTTCATTTTTTATGAAAATGAAAGATTCGCACAATTATTCGGCCACCGGTAAATTCGTCGCCGAAATGTAAACAAAAAACAATCAAACGAGACGAAAAGAAATCATGAATCGTGATATGAGAAGGTATCGATCATAATCGTTGATAAGTAGTATTTTTTTTCTTCGGTAATATAAAAAATTCGCGTATTATTTTCGTTTCGGACTTTCCAGTATGTCGAAATCATCGTCGTTTAGTCACGAAGCTATTTTTCAAAACATAATTAGTAAGTTGGTCGAAAAATCGAATATAAAACGAATCATATGGTCGTTTTCAAGTTGGAATATCTATAACTCGTCTTCGCTGTTCAGAAGTGTTTTTTTTCTCAGTGGTGACGAATAATAAAATACATGACGAATCCAGCTCTTCATTATTTTGGATTTAGGATTTTCGACCGAGAGCGCTGCCTTGGCGGCACCGTTCAGGCATTCAGGTAGAGATTTGATCTTTGAGGAGCCTAATCGGTTTGGGTTATCATGGATTTCGTCCGGAAAAGATCACAGAACGACAGCTAATCCTCGAATTCCCCATTAAACGGTATCGGCTTTGCGAGTTGGCAGTTGGCTGGGTGGTGATAAGGTCAGCTTCCCTCTGCGCTATGTCTCAAGGTATGCCGGATGCCATAATTTCGCATTTCGCTATTGGGTCGGTAATACCGGCCGTCTTGAGCCTCAGCTCCACTTGCGTTCACCACATCTTGACGTGGCATGTTTTTTCCTGCCGGTAGCAGCTACGTCTGTAGCTTTAGTATTGTCCTTCGGTGCCGTCACTTGGAAATAACGAAACGCGAACTTCACGAGAAAAAATTGATCAAGAAATTCATTGAAAGTTGGTTTTAACGAATCTCATTCTCAAATCGTTTCTACGTATCTTTCACTTTGGTCAAAATTTAGACTCTGAAGAAAAAATCGTTTTAAATCGTCATCGAAATGAACGTATGATTAGGTGATGTGAATGCTGAATTCTTCAACGTACATGGGCGGACTTCGGTAATCCGTGCCACAGGGACGAGGATATCTCACGAGACAGAAATTAACATCTGGCTCAAAATTAGTAAACCAATATTAGCTTCGGATTTATCGACCGATTCAAATAGCAGATATTACTATGTCGACTCGAGACGTAACGTCGGTAGGACCTCCATTTATCATGTACACGTACAGACGACGACGACCATCAACAATTCCCGCAACAGCCCGAACCCATTCTCTGCTAAAAGGCTATTTTCGTCGCGTATAAACGTCTTATCTATCCTCGGAGGATTCGAGAATAGCCTTAGGTACAGATAATTCACACCCGGATGCTTTCTCTCTCGAATACTCGTAAAGCAGATTTTCGCCTTACACGTCGTCCTCGTCCTCCGAAGAAGCCCTTTCTCGAGGGTATCTTTTTCTCAACTTTTCATCGTGTTCTGTACCTTTGTACACGCTCGGATGATCAGAGACGGTCGAATGTTTGAAGTTGTGTCGGTGGTATCACACGAATATACCTACGATTTGCATATAGCCGAAAATATGGCCGGTGTGGTGAAGGTCGTCGGTATCCTTGACTCTATATGTTACCTTGTATTTATTTCTCGATAATGATAGAGAAATTCTCTAAAAAGCAAGGTGTTCGAATGACGAGACAGATGTTGGAAATCGACGACGCGAGACGAAAGATTTCCGACGTACGAATCGTACAATTCAAGATTAGCTCGCTGATGTTGAAATGTACCTAATTCTGGATTCATCTCGTCATATTTTTTACCCCTGATATATCAAACAAGCGTATACGACTCAACAGATATCCGTGTATCTGTAACATTGTCGTGTGTGTTACTATTGTCATCGAAACGAGCTGCGGAAAGAATCCAGCAAAATAGATGTACGATAAAAGACCAAGTTTTTTTATAGTTATGGTGTTTTTTTGTATATTCGTCGATAGCTAGGTGAATTTGTCGATAGAGTAAAGCTAAAAGGGAGATGGAGGGTGCCCTGTAGCGTTAAACTTTGCTGCAGCATGATTTGTAATTTTCTTCGACGACGATACCGGAAAATTGATGTAAAAGTACGCGACGAGGATACCTACGTATACTTTTTTCTATTATAAACAGACATTTTTTTATATAGGTGGGTGTCTGGTTTTTTTTCTCGATTATTCTATGAATGATGCGAATTCTT
Organism: Pseudococcus longispinus; assembly: GCA_900064475.1. Lineage (NCBI taxonomy): Eukaryota > Metazoa > Arthropoda > Insecta > Hemiptera > Pseudococcidae > Pseudococcus > Pseudococcus longispinus. Next base: position 48,778 of record FIZU01034441.1, read on the forward strand.
TCTCGTGTAATGCTTCGGGCATGCGAGGTGAATGGATTAGGATTTAGAAGGGTGATGGATTGATTTTTTCAAACAAATTTGACGTATCGATTTCATCAAGGTGGATTATTTGTTGAATTTTTCTCTTTTTTTTGCGAATATTATCGAGATATTTGTTTTTTGGGTTCGAGGGGGTGTGAATTTTGATGGATGTGGTTCCATGTAAATTCATAGGGGTTAAATTGTGTTTTTCGGGATGGTTTTACGTCAAATTGTTTATTTTCTTCGGATAGTCTGGGTTTTGACCCAGATTCGGTCAGCGAATGACTGAAATCATGAGCAAATTCAGTTTCCAACCGGGAAAGTCAAGTCTACTTGGGAGGCATTTCAAAGTTTTTTGAGAAGTAGTGAAAAAAGGCAGCGAAAAAGTAATGATCTTTGAGAAAAACATATAGGTAGACACCGCGGTCAAAAAGGTGTTTGAAAAATGACAAAATCGTGATATTTTCTGTCCCAAATTTGAAAGAATATCAAAAATATTCAAAAAGTGGAAAAACAACTATTTATGCCGAATTTGGGATTTTTCATCCACATTCTACCTTCGTTCGAAAATTTGTGTACACTGAGAGAAATGTTTAGTAAAAGTATAGTAAAAGTTACTCTAATATATCAGGAAGT
>FIZU01034473.1:0-46227 GCA_900064475.1 Pseudococcus longispinus
TAAAATGTTTTTTTCCCCAAGATGAGTGAGGAGGAGGGGAGGGGGGGGGGGTGAATCACCCTTCATTAACGTGCTATGAGGTCGTGCGTAGTTTTACCTTCGACATCTGGGTTCAAATAATTTTTCACTTCGTGTAAAATGAACTGAATTTCGTCTTCGGTCGGTTTCGGATGATGGGTAATATCGCAAGGTAAATCTGTCGTTCCGGCGATTGTTTGCTTTTGCCAGGGTAAGAAGAAGATAACTCTGCCATCAGATGTCGATGGATCCAATAAACCCATCTGTTCGGGGCTGTAAAAAAAATCATAATTTTAAAATTTCGAACAATTTTTATAAATCGTTCTTGGTTTTAAAAACACGATTCTCTTGTCTTGATATTTTTGAAAGAAATTATCAAGAAAATTGGGTTAGTGGTCTATCTAATTATTAATTACTTAATAAGTAGGTACATACTCGTATAATAAGCGGGGCGCATTGAAAAAATTAGTTTTTCAATGAGAAGAGATGATAAGACGGAATCGGAATAATTTATAATCAAAAAAATCCAAAAAACCTATCAACTATTGCATCATGAGTAAGAAAATGATGTAATCCGACATTAAAATCACCATATATGAACTGATTACCACATGATCTTGGGATAGATCATTTTAAAAATATGAAAATTTTTAAAAATCTTATTAAAACTGATCATTAGAAAAAATTTATCATTCCAAATCGACGAAATAATTACAATTTCGTCATACCAAAGAAAATCCATTAACATATTTCACTTGAAAATCAATTAATCAGAAACTAGATTAACTAGTTTGCGTTAATTTGTAGTATTCTACATTAATAAACCGACATGTTATCTAAAAAACCGTTCATTCATGTTTTTACCTGTAATATCCAGGTAATACAATATGAACCCCGGAACTCGGGCAACATATTTTATTAATAGTTGGATTATCCATTTGACGAATAGAATCGGTAAAAGGCCCGGTGGCGTTTATGACGCATTTCGCTTTCACGTCCCATTCTTTTCCGCTAATCTGTTCTTTAACATGAACGCCGCAAACTTTACCATTTTCGTCTTTCAACAATCGTTCTACTTTAACGTGATTGGCAACAGTTGCACCGTATCTAGTGGCTGTCATCGCGATAGCTAAACACATACGAGCGTCGTCTTGTTGCCCTGCAATAACAAAATCAATCGAGTGTTGAAACCCATTCTTCTATTTACCTACTCTTCGTATCTAGGTGCATGCTTCAATCGAGCCATAAATTGTTTCATTACCGTCGTAATAAACAATTGCACCGCATAGTTTATCATCTCTCAACATAGGAAACAATTCTAAAGCGCTTTTCTTCGATAAATAATACGAGCTTTTTACAGTTTTCGAACCAGCCACTAAATCGTAGGCTTTAATACCAATCCAATAGTAAGGAACTAGCCACCACCTGTAAAATACGCTCGTTTAGATAGGTACATTCAAACCTGCTGCAGCGTGACGTAAACGTATAATTATCACACCGCGAACACTTACTGATAAACGGGTAACATGATAGGTAATGGGTGGGTAAGGTGGGGGGCAATTGCTAACATAGTGGATCTCTCGTGTAGAGCTTCCTTGACCATTTTATACTGTTCGTAATCTAAATTCATTATTGCTTTTTGCAAATATCGAACTCCACCGTGGATCAATTTCGTACTTCGGCTGCTGGTTCCGGAGGCGAAATCATCGGCCTCTACTAGAGCAGTTTTTAGCCCTAAAATAAACCAAGATTAATAATTTTATTCTTTTTTTGAGAAAATGTTCGCATTTGCAAATAAATGGGTAGGTATCTACCTCTCGTTGTGGCATCTAAAGCACAACCAGCTCCTGTGGCACCTCCACCGATGATCAATACGTCGAAAGCTTCCGTCTGTAAAGATTTTATTTGATGGTCCCGAGGTGGTAAATGACGTTTGGGACGTTCTGCTCTGGCAGGACTAGCTGCGAATACGATTCCCTGAAATAAAAAGCAAATTAGTTGATCGTGAATACAAAGTGTATTTTTTTTCAGAGATAATATTTCGATTCAAAAAAATTTGTTAGAATGCCAATTCGATAAAACTGCGCATATTTACATATTATTCTTTCAATTATCTAAGTCATCGTCAGAGCCATCACACGTGTTACATATATAGAGCACGATTGCATAACCGTATTAAACTTTACGAGTTATATCCTTTTCGAGCAAAATTTTTGAAGGTGACAGACGAATTCGTAAAGTTTATTCCTTAATCACTAATAAAACATTATCATTAAATGAAAATACAATATGAAAAACGGGTTAAATGAAAACACCGTATTCGTATAGGATCAATGGCGTTTAACGAGTTTACCGATACGCTTATCGCATCGCGTGACGGAAAATTTCTTTTTTGCAATTATGTAATCGTTCGCTGATTTCGATTTTTTTTTTCTTTCGCCAATATTCAATCATTAGACTATTTCACGGTTGACGGTGCGAAATTGCTAATTATCAGAAACGGCGAAATTTCAATGAAAACTATACTCGTAAATCACACGTTTTTGTAATTTCGTCGACACGTTATTTCTTTATTTTCTCGTCATATTTGACGTAGGTAAGATTTTTCATAGAATAGTGCAAATACGTCTTCATACCTACATCGAAGTTATGTGTGAAGTACTTTTGATCGTTCTTACGTGTATAAATAACTTATACGGATTTTCGCGTGCTTACACTTGGAGTATTTTATTATTAAAATCTGAAATACTTAGAAAACAGCTCGACCACTTTTATTACGAAAGATAACATTGTAAAAACGAATCACTTATAGAAATTACATCAACCTACATCGTTAAATTATTCAAAAAACTTGATCAGATTTCATAAAATTGAGAGAATTATGTAGGTACTTTTTTTAATTAAGTAGAAAATCCCAGCACAGGCGCTGAGATGGACATAAAAGCAAATTTTATTATCAGTATCATGGCTGAAATCACTTTTAGAGGTACCTATATAAATTCTTCGAAGGGATAATTTATTTTTCAAAATACTTGATTACCAACTATAAAAAAAAGTAGAACGGTTTCTTTGTATACATAGGTACCTACCAACTACATTTTCTTCGAATCAAATAGATTGTCGTTCGACATTGAAAAATACGAGTATGTACACGATATTTTACTGTTATCTTCAACGTCTACTTAATGTGTAAAAATAACAAACCACGACTATCTTTCAAAAAAATACTAATAAAGTTTATCCTTCATTTTGTAACTTCAAATGAAGGAATTCATGTTACGGTTACCTAATTTCAAAATTTTTGTATTCACTACTAACTTGAAAAAAATTTGACAAGGTAATTTGAGCCAATGTTCGATATTATGGCAAAATTTCACTCCAACAGTACAAAAGGGTTACTTGGATAACCCAAACTTCAAATTCTAATTAGAAAAAATAGTTGAAAGTCTGTTGGCAACCCTACATGATGTGAAAAAAAATGTAGTTTCAAGTTTCAACCCTTTTTAAAAACACATTTTGTTCGTAACAAACGATCAAAGCTTCATCACTGATTAATTTTTTTTACATTCTCAATAACCATTCGAGAGACTGATAACTAAACTCATAAATCTACTTACATTTAATTTATCTCCTCCGACGAAATATGTAGTTGCTGCAGCACCGGTAGCTATTGAAAATCCAGTGATAAGTATTTTCTTCATTCTGCTCGACGAAGCCATTGTATTATATAATCTGAGACGACACAAGAAATCAAATATTTCCGAATTAATAATTTTTCAGCGCAAAGTCGTACTATTTCAAAAATCACAGTGTTCAATTCCGACGCGAATACGTCGAGGAGTACATTATAGCACCCGAAATTATTTATATTCGATAGAGAAATTTCCAGAATCGCATATTTCGATTTAAATCCGCTTGTAAAATGTATAAAATTATCAAGAATGCGAATTTCAAAAATCTAAGGTCAATTACGGCGTCTGCTACTGATAAAGAACGGTAGTACGTTTATCGATCGAAGGCACAGCATTCATTTTCAGTATTACCTATACTTGAGGCAGGCGTATCCGAAAACCGCCAATATGAATTTTTATCATTCGACGCGAAGCGAAAATCACCAATCGATAAAACTTACTACAGAGTACAGACCGAGCGAAGAAAAATTCAATTTGAAGAAAACTTACATTATCTACTTACTTAGTCGATTAATTAACACGCGTGCACTGTACAGTAGAAACTAAAACTCGATCACGTTTCCGATTTACGTGTAATTAATACTCCAACTAATACATTTTTATACAGAATTTAGACCTGTAGAGCGATTTCAAAGACATTCAAGGTTTACAACTCGCGAACATGGTTTAAAATTCGCACGGTGCACGGTTAAATAAAGTGGTCATTTTGAGGACATTAATCACAGATACGCCGGATCCTAGTCTCGCGATTAAGCCTACGCTCAACGCTGCTGAACACGCTTGCGTACTAAACTAGGCGCGGGTTCAAGCACGTATTGCTCTTTCGTACAACTCAACTTTCCCTTTTCCCTCAAACCACGTGAGCTTTCGTTTTTTTTTCTATGCAACTTGACGTAGTCAATGTTGCCAACTGCCATAGGGAAAAGAACAATAGAGCACGTGGTAATTGAGCGAAATTCAAGTCGAGAATATTAGAATCGATTATTCAGCAAAATTTTATTGAAAAAATAATGCCAATTTGCACATTGTACTTTTCGATATGATACGGACGTCAAAAGTGCGTAAATATTCTTCTTCTTAGGACGTACATTCGCTTTTACATCCGAATTATCGCAATGTCGGTAAACACGTACACGATGTAGAAGTACCTACATTACTCATGATTTCGGTGTGATCTCAGTGTCAAGGTCATTATATCATATCTTCTCTCGGTGCTTCTGCTTTTACTTTATTCTTTTCTATATTCAACGAGATATGTGTGGATAGCGAACAGGTCGTCAAAGGTGGAACATGGAATTTCAGACATTCCAAATTTCTTACAGTTCAATGAATGGATTGTTTTCCTGTTTGACATTGGCAGCTAGCGTGATGAAAAAATATTATAGCATTGAAAAAGTACGAAAATAATGAATTTCGTGTGTCTTCTTTCTTTCCCCTTTAATTTGTGTGCCAAGTAGATACTCGAATTGCCTATTTTTACTGAAAAACTTGGACAAAAATTTGCAATAAAAGATTGAAGCGAGTAAATCAAGCACACAAAATGAATTCGTAGATAAATTTACCAGGAATGCTAGTTTTTTCTCTAACATTGATGATAAATCGTTTTTCCTCCGTGCATTAAATCAGCAAACTATTGCAACGATTTCATCATCGATCAATTCTCTCATCATCGCTTCTACGAAACCGCTGGTCTATTAGGGCCATGATTGGGGTTTTCTTTACTTTCGAATCACAAAAGCCACCAAGCAAAATACAAATCTCTTATCACTTCGACGAAATCGTTTGGGCGAGAATTACGAACCTCAATTATATTTTGAACTGTTTATCAAACAAAAAACCGAGTATTAATCGCGTTTTTTCTCGTGATACTTTCGAATAAAAAAAAAAACCTACCAAACAAAACACAACACGATTCTCATGAGACTCGATTCATAGTACGCGAACCCTTTTTAATTAAAATACCTCGTTCAAACTGCACTTCTACTTCTAACTTAATAACACTCTAATAAAAAACACCGGATAATAATTTTGTTAAATGAAAAAATAATTTACTTTATTGAAACAATAAGTTATAAGTAGTCATCAGTTCGTTAGTTACAATATTATAAATCGGTAATAAACAATTTTACATTTAATGGCGAATTTGAAATCATTAAATAGGTAAAATCTGTAAAATAAATGAGTAAAACAATGAAAAATAAATCGCGTTTGATTGACGTCGTCTATATGTGAATAACATAAAAACATAATATTTTGTAAATATGAACATTATAAAAACATTCATACACAATAACATTCATAAATATATGTATAGTAAGAACGACGATTTACAATACGATGTTCCCATCATATAATCATCTTTACTTTACACATTTCAATCACAAAAGAAAAGAAAAAAATAGATAAAAAAGAAAAAAAATTGAGAAAGCACAGTACATATAGAAACATGATAAAACATTCGCAACAAATTCATTTACCTAATAATACAAAAAAAAGAAAGAAAAAAAATTAAAATGCAAAATAATTTTTTGGTCTATTTTTCAACGTTGAAAAGTTTTCATAAAATTTTCTTACAGTACGACTTTTTCGATGGAAAAATTTTTCCATATAAACCTATTCCAGTTTTTATGTAAACGCAGGGTAACTGAAAGTAAAATGTCTATCACGTTTTTATCCTTTTTTCAACCTTCGATCACGTTCCTTTAATACACGTATTTTTTTATGTTTTGTTTTTTTTTAAAGGAAGCTACTAAAATTACCTCCTTTCTTTAAGAAAGGCTTAACATAAATAATAATTTAATAAGCTTCGACAGGACACACTCCATTTAATATAAATATCATTTAAACACAGCAAACTGTATAAAAATATATACCAAATATGAATATAAATTTTGTAAAAAAAAAATACATATTCGAGAAGGCAAAACCACAAAAAATATACGAAATAATGCTCAACATTCTGTAACTAATAGATTTTTTCAAATTCGTCTCAAACATAAAAAACACAACACAATTCAATCTTAACAAAAACTACAAATTTTTAAAATTGCGCGTAACATTTTCGAAATGTGGAAGGGGGATCACTGGGTAAGCGGGGTGATTTAGGAGAAGGAGCCTGAAACAGCCCAAAACGTGTTCAACGATATTCGATTCTATTGCGACCGATACGATAAAGCGAGAAAAAAAAATGTTATAAAAATAATAGTTACCGATATTATTTCCGTTATTTTCGTGGTTAAGCGTTAATAATTAATTCATTAGTACGAAAATGTGATAAAATTATTTCGTCGAAAAAGAAAAAAAATCTCGTATTAAATCACACACAATAACGTATGGTGTGTGAACCGTGATATTTATAGTGACAAGAATACTGATAAAAACGTACAAAAAAAGGAAAATTTAAAAATAAAAGCTACTACCTACATACGATGGAGGTATAAAAAAATTCTACGATGAATTCGTTACGAGAGTAGACGCTTTTATTTTTCGTTTCGTAATTTCAATAACCCGCCGCGTACAGGTACATCTTGTTTCTCGCCGCGTTTAAGCATTAATAATAATTTTAAAAAGGGGAAAAAATAATACAAAATAAACAGAGAATTCGTTAACAACCCTTACAATTTAAGGTAATATCATCCATTAATGTCATTTTCGAGTTAATTGTGTACTTATTTATTTTTTTATTTTAGTTGAGCTGATAATTACCCACAAACGACAAACTCGTTCGGCGCTGTTGTGCCGACTGCCTATACAATTTCCTATTCCAGTTAGCTGTTTCGCAGCGTTCAAATTACCAAAGACATGTCTCGTTTATTAGGTAAATTAACTTTTTTCCCTTGCCATAGGCTGTTGTGAATGGTAAAGGCGTCTATGGTCACTGTTAGATGTTTGGTATGCACTTGGGTGAAACATTTTCCCCCGGAATTGTACCTGCGAACGAAATAATAATTTGTTAATTTATGTAGGAAACTCTTTAAAATAGTTCTCAAGGTTTTCCAAGTGGTTCAATATTTCCATAGATTACTTCCTTTCAAATGTTCACAATCTGGACCCTCATCCCTTAAAATGGTGTTCGAGGCAATTCAATACGTCAATACTTTACAACTGCGCATGCGCCACGCTAAATCGTTATGATTTGTACACAACGCGCATGCGCAGAGTAATTTATCATAAGCTGCGCATGCGCAGAAAAAACAGAGGGTTGAACTCAAGTCCGAAATGAATTTTGATTCAGATTTGAGTTTTAGTATAGGATATGCTTTTACTTTTACTACGAGAAATTCTGGAAAATTATCCAACGATGATTTTTAGACATTTTGTAAAAATTTTTTGAAATTGGAAAAATTTTTAGATTCCCACAAATTTTTTGTACTAGGAACTGGATTTTGAAAATTTTTCAAAAAAATTTCAGTAAGAAATTCACTCATGAAAATCCGTTACGATGACTTTTAGATATTTTTTCTGACTTTTTGGACTTGAAAAATTTCAAATATCACGAATTTATTTACTTAAAAAATTCAATGAGCAAAAGCATATCCTATGTTTGGGTTATGGTTTTTGGATAATTTTGGTTCAGGTTTGGTTTCGAGTTACAGTTTTTGAATAATTTTGCTTTAGTTTGATTATGGGTTACGGTTTTTTAGTCATTCTGGTTTGGGTTACAGTTCAAGGCAATTTCCAAACTGTGGGTATCGCATACAAATTAAAATAATGCATTATTATGAGCTAGGAGCAAACTTACTTGAAAAATTTATCGAACATTTTTTCAGTAACTTGTTTGGGTCCGGTACCATATAATTTCATAACCTCTTCATTTTCCGGGAAATATGAATATAAGGCACGAAACTGACATCTAGAATCGCGAAATAAAACTAGAAAATGTTTAGTCGCGTCCGATTTGTTGACTTCGTCCAATATGCGATTTTTGGCACCACGATTAACTTCTCCGGGAAACACGCAGTATTCGATGGCGTTATTAATAATACCACGATTAGATTTAACAGCCGGTTGTTTATAAAGCCTACGAATAAACCAACGATATTAATTTTTTGTTTGTTTTTTTCACCCTTTGATTTCTGGTGCATTTCGGAATATTTACCTCAATCCGCTGTACTCGCTGCCGCCACTTTCGCTAGCCGTGTCATCGTATCTTAGACGTCTACTGTGATGTGACGGTGGTAATGAACCTGGGCCGGAAGGCGACGAATTACTAGGAGCCGGAGATGCTGTTCGGTGCGGTGGCGTTGCACGTCCAAGACCGGAATCTGTATCAGTGACATATCTTGAATTATAACTAAAACTATCTTGATCGCAACTTGAACCTTAAAATATACATCAAAATGTGCGTTAATTATATTGCCGCGATCGATTCCATCACCGTGTTGAATTTTCAGCGTCTCAATCTATTATTGATGATTCTTTTGTGCTCTCTTTCACAACATTTTCGTCGTTTTTCAAGATGATACCTACTCGTTGTGTTATTTTGGTCCATTAAGGAAGGAAGTAAGGATATTATGAAAAAAATAAGGAATTTTAATTTGTCATAAGCAATTAGGTATTTCAATTTTCACGAAATAAAAAAATTAAATATTTTTTCATCAAATGAAATTTGGTTCGATTTTAAACTAACATTTCACATTATTTTGAGCAAAATATTTTTCCACGAAATCGAATAATTTGATAATCAAGAATAATTTCAACCATGATCATTGATCCAACTGATAAAATGCATCGAGTCTCAATCTCTATCGATTACCAACTCGCTATAATTAAACAATTTCCGAGTTCAGCAATAATTCGCTTGATATAATTTTTATTGAAATATTACGACTGAGTACGATTGAAAATCAATTACATCATTCTTAATAATTCTTCAAAATTGCACTTCTGTGGACGGAAATTCCTTAGGGTTGAAAATTTAAAAAGCAACAATTTTCCAACATTTGAACGAATAAAGAAAAAATTTAAAAAATTTTTACAATTGCTGAAAGTTTGGTTGATGATAATTCGATAAAAATTTGTTGATTGAAGAATTTCAAAAATAATAAATAAGATGTTCGACGCAAAATTGAAATTCAATAGGCCTTCGTTCGAGAAGCATCAGCCGTACGACACGTAAATCACGAGATGACTCATATGTTAATCATTTGTCAGGACGTACCAAGTCGAGCCTTTCCTTATCGTAACTATTAGACAATATACGATATACCAGGTATATTTCTCGCACTCTTACGAATGAGTACGACATCAGTTTCAGTATATCAATCTACTCCGATGTAAGCCAAAATGTAATGAAGGTAAGTAAATTTTAATTGAATCAAAATTCAAGGAAAATGTTGAAAAACCATGGAAATAAAATTTTAATTAGAATAAACTCACTTTAAAAATGAAGGAGCAAAATTTATAATATCAAGATACGTAGCTAGTAGTAAGGAGGGGGGGTTGCCGGGATCTTAGCAACATGAAAACCCAAAATTCTACGAATCTCGTACGTAGAATTTTGTCTCGAAAGTGGAGGGAATTTCATCTTCACGAAAAAAGTGAGAAAGGAGAAGAGTTGAAAAGTAAATTGATATTTTGAAAATTTAGAGAAAATGATTCTTTAAAATACCACATTTTTCAGCAAATACTTCAAAAGATAAGACCTTTAATCTCATAATGGATCAGTTACTTTTTCCTCGTTTGCTCAAATTGAAGTATAGATCACTTTTTCAGATTTTCTTCTTCTTTTACTCCGTAGAGAAATTCAAACTCCAAGAATCTCTTCTTTTCACTTCCTTCCCTTACGTATACATATGTATCTGGATCCCATTCATATAAAAACCAAAACAAGAATTCATCGCAGTAATTTTCGTTGAAATCTGTTCATTATTTTTTTCAAAATTATTTTTTTTTCGACAATTTAAACGTTGCAGATATTTAAAATATTTTCATATGAAAATTGTCCGATAAAATTTCCAAAACTTGAAATCAGCATGAATGTAACTCGATATACAGTTGGAAGAATAATTTTTATTCTTTTTTTTTGGGCATCAACTCCAAAATTCGTACGACTCATTAAGTTACAAAGAAAAATGATCAAGCCAACGACACAAACCGAAAAAAACTCAAGGTCGAATTTTCTTTCAACAGAGAATTCGTCGAGTGAAGTATTTTTTTCACAAATTTAATACGTACTCGCATTTTGTGGCTCGTAAAACCAAATTTTTGGCACAGTTATGTTACGGAGTTGCGAAGTTAATCAAATCAACAATTCAAAAATTATTCTCTTCTTTCACGCACCTCTTTCTTACCTCATCTCAACTATTTCCAACACTCGTCTCTCCTAATTAAAACTTTCACGCGTATTTTTTGGCTGAAATTAGACAGACCTTTTTGATGCTGAAAACCTTCACCTGTGTTACTCGTATTAAAAAAAATATTAGACCCATATCAACGGGAAAATACCAAGCATTTCGCGAATTTTATTAATAATTAAGTTGAAATTATAAAATCCATTACGATAACCCGTCAACTATTCCGTCAATTAGTTATCTGAGGTTCGGTATTTTGTAACTAAGATAAAGTCTATGAAAGTGAAATCGTAATTAAAAAATATCATTTCTTATCAGTTATCGCGATATTATCTTTCGATAGATTGCGTAATGAACACGATGTTTCGGGAAACGTACCAAAAAGATTTTATCGTAAGTTCGAAAGGTTGCAATAAAATGCATAATACTTATCTCTTTTGAAAAATATACCGAGTGTTCGATTAACGATTCTGAACATTTTGCTAACTAATGTAGCAACTCAAATTGCACAAGCGTAGGATGGTTTGCCGATATTTGCAATTGAAGGGGTGAATTAGCGATGTTCAAAGTGCCACTTCACGTGTTGAAAATTGAAACTTGCACAAAAATTGTACTTTGCTTGCCATCATATTTTGTAGGTTACAACATTTCAAATGACACTGTGAACCAGCATTATTAAAAAGTCCCTTCGATTCCGAAGTTCGGCATACTTTCCTGCATTTGTTCAGTTTGAGTTCTCGCATCACTAAACAAAATATTTAGAACGTTTGTTCAAGCATTCGGCATTCAACGAACGTTTCTCGAAACACGTCTTATCAATAAAAAGAAATTCACCAAACCATTTCGTTAAACAATACAACCACCTACTTTCCATTTCTCACTTGAAATCCTCAAACACCTTGGGTTAAAATAGTACAGAATCCGAGTGCATAGGTAAGCATTAGGTGCATTAAACCTTAACCTGTTAGTTCGACCGTAATACTTCCAAGATTGTATACCCAATCGCCCCGAGGGGAAGACCCTACCGTGTGGATACCAACTAACCCATCACCGTGTGTTTTTTTTTTTCATATTTTGGGACAAAGGCTCAAACCCAACACCCGAACAATTTATCGTCTTACCGCATAAATTCATAAGTGAGCTCGATTTACGCGGATAACTTTGATATGTAGAGAATTTAGGTCTCGCTATACGAGACGTAGCTCTATCCAGCGATACATCTGTAATTTGAAAGAAAAAAATCATCGTCTTTGGATTCCCCATACATAAAACTCCCTCGGTCTTTCTCTCCAAAACCCCTTTTATCGTCGTCTTGGGCGTTTCGGGAGAATATCTCACCTCTAGACGTTTTATACGAGGATCCGCGACGACGACCGATTGAACCACACGTAGACCCGTTCACCGAATACGAAACACGATCTTCGTCCGTTACATCTACACAAATTACACAAAATCGCAGACGTGTTCAACAAAACGTACAACACGTACATTCGCATACCCAGAAACGCACACCACATACAATTCACAATAACGTAACAAAATTCGTAGAGTCGAGGAATAATAACGATTTTGGAAACGAAGAACGTAACAAAACAGTACAGAACAAATAATTAAAAAAGCGTTACCAAGTTGCTCGAAAAATCTATACATACCGGAATATATCGAAGATGCCGAAGTACCGGCTACATTTCCTAGGTCAGTTCCAGCCAACAGAAGATCTTGCGAACCTCTGTAATAGTCTCGTCTGCTCATACCGTAATTATTATTATTATTGTGCTCTGTAAAATATACAAAATCGGTTAGTTTCAACAGTGAAATACAATCGGAGAGGATCTTTAATCGATTTTTTCCTAGCTTGATAAACATATATTCTGCATCCATTTTCAAAGTCATAGTTTTTTTATGTATTCGGTTTTCGAATTTAGTTTTAGTGAAAATGTCATAGAAATGGTCGCAGAATCATGAAAACTGTCGAAAATTTCGTGAAAATTGTTAATATGTTTCACAAAGAACATTTAAAATATGAAATAAGTAAATGTGATAAAAATTATTGAAAATTCGTGAAAATATAGTAGAAAAAAAATGGTCACCAAATCATAAATAGTCAAAAATTTTCTAAACATTGTTAAAAATGAACAAAAATTGATAAAAATAATACAAACAGTCCCACAATTATGAAAATTTTGTAAAAAATCTGAAAATTGTCATCAAAAATTTTGGAGACTCTAATTTTTTGAGATTTGTGTGTCATGAAATTACTTTTTTGAGTTTTCTACTTCATTCGTCATGCTTGCTGTTAAAGAAGTTCAAAGATTCTTAATTTTTTGACTACGCGAAAGTTTTATTAGGCGGGCAGATAATTTTTTGGATTTGGATTGATAATTCTGCTTTTTCAAACTTGGAAATTTTGAGACATCTGACTTTAATGATTCTGACTTGTTGATTTGGAAAATTTCAGAGATTCGAGATTTGGAAATTTAGGATGGGTGGTGAGGTTAGAAAAGAATTTAGAGATTCTATTTTATATTTTTATGACTTTTTGACCGTTTTTACAATGATTGAAATGATTTTTATGAAAATCTTATTTTGACAATGCTTTTAATGAAATTTTTGCAAAAAGAAGTCGAGAAGTTCAACTTCAAAAATTCATCAGGAACTTCAAATGACCTTTAATTTAACGTAAAATGAATGATTCATTTTTTCGATATTTTGACATGGATATTTTTTATGACTGGAATTCAGGAAGATTTTTGTCACGAAATTTTATTACCTTGCATGACTTCTTGGACTTGAAAATTTTCATAGATTATCACAATATACTCGTACATATTTTTTTCGATTGGGAACCATTAGAAAATTCGACTAAAAACCCTCGCCTCGTTTTCGTTTAGAGCTATTCAATTCGAAAAAAATTCTTATTACTTACCAGCTAAATTAACGGAAGATCCTTTCTTACTCAAATTGAAATTGATCACTTCTCCTCCCGGATCTTTGAGATTACTACCTACATCTATGTGAATGGTCTTTGGTCGAGGACGATTAGCGTAATGGTTCTTATTTCGTAATTTCGGAGCCGGCGTGGTAGAACCGCTATAATTGGAATTTGATTTTGGAATGGTATGCCCTAAAGCGTTCAATAATTCTTTATCTAATGGTTTGCCCTGCAACACAAAACAAAACCAAAATCAGAAATTGTTCGATAATCTTGATATTTTCGTTTCTTCCATACGTACCTCTCTTTCGGCTTCTTCGATAGCTTTTTTCAGTCTATGTTTTTCTAAAATTTCAGCCCTTCGTCGTTTCTCTTCTTCTTTCTTTTGGGCTTTCAATTCTTCTTTTTGTTTCTCTTGCTCTTTTCTTCGCTGCAGTTCGATTTCTTTCCGGGCTTTCATTTCTTCTTGCTGCTGTCGCCGTTGCAGCGATTGTAACAGAATACGTTCCTTTTTACGCTCCATTTCGTCGACTTGAGCCTGTATAAAATTGCCAAATGAAATAAATAAGGGAAGGTAAAGGTATCTCGAGTGTAAAATGAAAAGATTTACTGACCGGATCGTTATTCGTATCGGCACTGATGACTAACGCAGCCGGATTATTGTTCTTCCTTATGACCATCGTGTTGCTGGATATTTTACTATCTTGACTTTTATCGCTATCGTCGGAATTTTGCTTTTGTACGTTTCTAAAATTGCTGGTACCGTTGTTATCCGACGAATTGTTAACGTTTTCTCTAAGAGAAGATATGGTTTCAGGCCTTTTACTCCTTGGAGGAGGTCTAATTGGTGCGCGATCTTTGTCATTCTGCGAAACAAACACGTGTGATTAAAAATTATCTACGAGAAAGAAAACAAGAGAAGAGAACTTACATTCAGCGACGAATTAGAATGCGCTTTTTTGAATCTAGGCGGTACTTTGATAGGACTTCGTTCGCTAAATCGTTTACCGAAATTATCATCGTCGTTGGAAAACGAAACGTAAAAGCCTTTTTCGCTTTTACTCTTGTCTTCGTTATTGAAAGCGTAATGAGTATTTGGTCTAGGCTGGCTTTTATTCGTAGGCGATGGTATTCTATAAGTACGATTACCGTTACTAATGTGTAATTTATTCACGTTCTCGTTCAACTGCAACACGTCGTCCATTTCATCGTTGCCGGATGACGCCTTGCCAACACCGTCCAATTGCGATCCTTCGTATTAAAAAAGTTCAATTTATTAGTCAAAAATCAAACAGATAATTCGGTGATTCGAGTATCTGCAATACTTACCAATGAACGATATACATTGAGGAGCCATATCATCGGCTGATGGACTCGGTATGGATACAGAACCGGCGGAAGAATGCCGACCAGATCCGTCGCTTCTAGAGCTAGCGAAATAATTACTATAATCCAATTTGGTTGGCTGATTGAGGGGTTCGTTATGCAACGAGGCGTTCGTCTCGTCGTCCGAATACTTTGATTTGTATTTCGATTCGTTATACACAGTGGTAGGTTCTTTCGGCGCGCCGTATCTAAACAAAAAATAGATAAGATTGATTATTTATTCTGTCAACCAATAAATCTAACGTAATTCATCAACTGAATTCTTCCAAAAAAAAAGTTACTTTAGTGATTAGGTGACTTTTTGAATCCAAATACTTATATGTTTATATAGGTAGGTAAAAAAACCTAGGATATTGTTCACATGTTGTTGAAATGATCAAAAATTTCATAAAACTCAACGTAAATATTGAAAAATTGTCAAAAAATTAAAGAATTGTTTAAAATGTGGTAAAAATTATTGAAAAAATTCCATAAAAATTGGTGAAAATATCGTGGAAATGGCCCAAAATTCGTGAAAACTATCGAAAAACATCGTAAAAATTCTTGAAATTTTTGGAAAAATCATTTTTTAAATGATGATCATTTTCTGAGTAACTTAAAATGGCGAGAGTTACGATGCACATTCGGTGTTCGTACGTACCTAGCCGATGAGAAAACATGCGTCGGGGAATGTATCGGCGACGAACTAGACGAATTATCCCACGTTTTACGTTGACTAAACGAAGTCATATTCGAAGGTGTCGAATACCCGGTGTTCGTTGGCACCGGAGACGTATTGTGGAACTGAAAAGCTGCCTGGAGCGCATCGCCGGGTCCGCTGGGTTTATGCAGATAAAACTGATGCTGCGGTTGGGCTGGTTGCTGTTGCTGTTGCTGAATTCGTTTATCCCTGTCGTCCAAACCCATAGGATTATTTTGATAATTGAAATTGGCCGTATTGACGTTCGCAGCGTTACGTAAATCGTTATCGACCACGTTGATGCTGTGATAATTGCCTCCTTTGTAGTTCTGCCCGATCCCCATATGAACGGGTTGCGGTTGCTGTGGCATTTGGTGCAAGTGCTGCGGCGGTTGTTGATGTTGTTGATGGTACATATAATATTCGTTATCGTACGGATTAATCATGTGCTGAGGTGAAGGTCCGCCGGCCGGTACCGGAGGCAGAGGTGATTTCATAATCGGTGTGCCTTGTATGGTTGGTAATAGCGATAAATGGTGATGTTGCGGTTGCTGCTGTTGAACGTAGCCATCGGCGTAAAACTCGCCGGCGTAGTTTTTACTCGGCAGCGTGTTGTAGTTGGTTCGATTGTCGTATTCGAGGGTAGCGTTCGCGAAGAAACCGTTTTGATTTTGATGATTGTTGACCAGAATTTTCTGCAATTGGTGTCCTTGAGCGGATTGCTGCTGCTGTTGTTGATCTTGACTCAGCATGAAGGATATTGGGTACTGAGGTGGTTTCGGTAGATCCACGTGATGTACCGGAGCGCCGCCAATGTCGGCTAGATCATTCGACGATGATTCGTTTTCTATCATTGCCAAATACTGCAGGTCTGTTTGAAGCGCGTGTATGCTCGAATTCATTCTGCAATTGAGGCAGAAAAAGAATACGTTAATTGATATACTGAAATAAAAAAATTTCTATAGCGAATTTTTTTTCCATTTACTTACTCCGAGATTGACTTCTGGCATTTTTCAATATCCACCGAATCCGAATCTGGCGTTTGTCGATCGGATTTAGGTGAAATGTCGCCGTTCAAATCGATATCATTTTTCAGCCATCTCTGCTCAACCTGCACACAATTGTCTCGAATTACTCGATTACCCATTTACAATAAAATATGGGGAAAATTTTAAGCCTTCGTAGGCTTATGTACATTATAATTACACGTATTTGTATTTGTATTTAAAAATCACTTCGCACCGTGTTGCAAGCTAAAATTACCGTCGAAGTGTACTCAACATAACCGAACGTTCATTAACAAGCGTAATCAAAACATAAATAAATTACGAAATAGAAGCAAAGCGTAAAATACAGCGTTGTTCGTGGGTGCGATCGTGCAATTCGAACTATTAAACGCAAGTGTGATTTATGGACGAAAATTAAAATTGAAACCGCATCGAGATCGAAGAAATGAAAAAACTGATATATTGAAAAATTCGAAAGGAAAAAACTTGTAAATTTACAAAAGCTTTTGTGACAGCCTCGTATAAGTTTTAATACAGTCATTGTAAAAATTATAGATCGTGGATAAGAATTCAAATATTGATGGATTTTGAAAAAATTCCAATTCAAATGTAAATTTAACCACCATACCTAGTTCATTGATTAATCGATGTTTGATCATTGAAAAAGGAAAACATTCTAAAAAATAAAAAATTTCGTCACTTCGTGAACGATAAGTTCGTAAAACTTGTGAACAACAATTAATTTGAAAATCTAATAAATAGAATTCATTTTTTTATTAATTTTTAAAATGAATACTTAATGATCGTCGTTTCACAATCAAGAAGTAAGTATGGACTTTTTGAATGAAGTTTAAAAAAAAATTCGTTTCAAAAGATCAATATTATCTATTCATAAATTAAATTGGCAGTCACTTATTGTCAAAAATTTCATAAAACTCGTTGAAAATGTTGCTCAAGTTGTGAGAACGTTTTTAAAAAATTCGAACCTTCACAAGGTTCTCTTATTTCAAAAAAGTTTTTAAAAAGTTGAAAATGTTAAAAAAGTAACAAAATTTAATTTCATCTGTCTTGGCCAAATTTGAAAATTTTTTCCAAAAGATGAAAAAAATGCAAAAAAAGACAAATTTTTGATTTTTTGTCCCAAATTTAATAAGTAATTTTTTCTAAAAAAATTAAAAAGTTGTCAAAAATGTTTAAAAAATGACTAGAATAACAAAATTTTGATTTTATGTCGAAAAAAGTAAAAAAATGTACCTAAAAAAAAAGTTTAAAAAATGACGCAATTTTGATTTTTCATGTTCTAACTTTGAAAATTTTTTCAAAAAAAATAGAGAAAAAATGTCAAAAAAAGTTAAATGAAATTTTGATTTTTTCTGTCCCCAATTTAAAAATTAAAATGTTTTCCAAAAAAATCAAAAAGTTGTTATACATATTAAAAAATTACGAAATTTTGATTTTTTTTAATCGAAAAAATGTAAACAAAATTTTTTAAAAATGACAAAATTTTGATTTTTTGTCTCAATTGAAAAAAATTTCCATTTTAAAAAAAGTTTAAAAGTTTCAAAAATGTTGAAAAATTGCAAACTTATAAACTATTTTTAACCTAAATTTGAAAATTTGTGGATGTTCATGCTTCATGAAGCATGTATCAGTCAAAAAAAAAATTTGAGGTAAAAATGGTCAAAATCGGTCAATTGGGAGAGGCTGGCGAACTATTACAAGGTTTTTCCAAAAATCGTTTAATATACAGAGGTTTTGAAAATGAAAAGGAAGACATGAATGAATATGGATTTTTTGGGCAAACTAAGGGTCCTACGAAAAAAATGCTAAGAATCAAAATTGTGGCCCTTGAAATTCTCTTTCTGCTATAAGTGATTAGTTTTTTTGTAAGATGCTTTTTGAGATTTTTGCAGTCAACGTTTTTTTTTTCACCAACAACTTTTTATGTGGGCCACCCTGTAGACAGATGATTTGAAAACATGATTTTTTTATATTATAAGAAAAATCATTAAAGCTTAAAATTTGAATCTCTTTTTGAACAGTGTACAAAATTGTATAGCTCAAAGCATTCCACCTTCCGTTTCATTCATCCTTTTTGACTCACCTCACTAATTTAGATCAAAAATTTCATAATTCGTGAGTAGAAAAATCATTTAATCAAAATCATTGTTGTTTATACACAATATTAAAAGCATCTTCTGGGAAAATAACATTTTGATTTTAAAGATTTTTTTTCATAAACATTTAAAATCATCACATTGAAATTATTCACCTCAATGTTTTAAATCATGATTTTTTTGCAAATGGTTTCACTCACCTCGGTTTTTAACAATTTTATCACAACTTCTGCTATATTTTCTGTTTCAATAATTTTTGAGAAATTTTTTACAATTTTTACAACGTTTCAGATGTTTTTGACGACTTCGGCAACATTGATTTTTATGGAATTTTTGATAATTTTTCTCACATTTCAGATCTTTTTGATGACTTCTTCACAACTTTTGCTACATTTCACAGAGTTTTAATGAATTTTTCAACTACGAGTATTTCGTAATATTTCGGGTGTTTTTTACGACTTTTGCAGCATTTTAAATGATTTTCTTGAAAATTTTTACAACATTTTAGACACTTTTGACGACATTTTCACCACTTATGCAAAATTTCTATCGATTTTTATAAATTTTTCACCTATTTTCACAACATTTCAGACATTCTGGACAATTTTTCTACACCACTTTTACAACGTTTTTATGAAAATTTCAATGTTGTTTCGAAGATATCTCAGTACTAAACTTATCTTCAAAATTAGAAATAGCAGAAATTCAGTCTAATGATTTTAATAAAAAATGATTTTCTAAAATTCTTAATATTACAAACAGAACATTGAAAAAAAAAAAACAGAAATTAGAAAACACCAAGAATAAAGCATCTACATGGGTCGTGGGTACATATTTACATAAGCAAGCAAACACCATTCGGTAATTATTTTACATTCATCTTTACATTTCATCTAATCCATTTCGCAAATCTACAAAATTATTCCACTACGGACGTGAAATGAAAAATTTACAATTCCGAGTCGAAATTGCGAGTAATTCAAACCCACTGAATCACGCTACAGCAGAAAGCCCTGCTACCCTACTTTAAAAGGCCGATAAAAAATTCACAATGCCATTTGTTTCGTGGTACTACACGAGCTAAAGCAATCGAATCGCCGTTGACATAAGCCCTAACCTTTTCACAGTCTAAATCACGAACAAGGCAAAATGCTTCGCTTTGCTAAGCGTTATCTAAATTCTCAACGTACAAAAAAAGCTTTTAAAAAACATCTTGTTGTTTTACCTGATTGGTAAACGGACTCGAATTGGGTAATTTACCACCAAAAACTATGTCTGATTTATCAACTTCATCGTACGCGCAAATGCTATCGTTATCAATATCATCACAACTGATATCGTTACTACCACCACCACTGTTATCATTACCACCACCATCGTCGTCATCGTTATTTTTACTACATACGTTGTCTTTTCCAGTCTAATGAAAAGCATTACAACAGAAATCGACAATGTATAAAATGGGTAGAAAAAAATTAAATAAAATAACAATAAAAATACGTCGAATTTATAAGCTAATTTCACGAATAAGGATGCAGGGTCGGCCAGCGTCTAAGGACGGAAATTTAGCCAAAAATTAGGTCGTCTTAGAACGCGTTGCGTGCGTAATGAACATTACAGAAGCCACGCGAACCCTTCGCCGTCGTTTTTTATTCGACAAATCATTCTTTTGTGTTGCGGTTTTTTTCTATAAAAATTGCCAGACTTCGCCCCATCTCTAGTTAAACGAGCACATAACGCAATTTGACGACAAATTCGATAACAAAAAGATTCCGTCAAGATTTAAGAATCCTTCGAAGTTTTTGGGATGAAAGATGTACTCGTAGGTACGTCATCGATCCGCGATTCCACTTCTAATACTTATTACATGTTAAACGAAAGTAAATTCAAAGTGCAATACGTTATATTTATTGCATCGTACGCAGACCGAAGTTTAATTTTACGTGACGTACGAGAACGTGGAAAGGTGCAATTTACCTTGGAAGCGGCTTGTAAAATGGCTGCTTGATTCAATTTTTGTCTAGTTTTCTTCAATTTCATTTCTTCTCGTCGTTTACACATTTCCATTTGTTTTCGTTTCTCTTCCAGTTTTAACCTTACGTTTAATAAATGCGAGCTATCTTTGCAGCTTTCCAACATCTCGACGGTTTCTGCCGAAGGTACGAGAGGGTTGACTTGAAACGAGGTGAAATTCTTCATACCGTTTACTTTATCCGAGGATGCTGCAAAAACAACCCAACTTATAATTTCCCATTCCAACATTCTCAACGATATCGTCGAAGAATAGATACCTGAAGATGCTGACGTAGCCGAAGAAGCAGCAGACGCGTTACTACTGGGTCTCTTCGGCTCCGGTAAATTATCGCCATTATTTTCGCGTAACAAGCTGCTGATCCCGGCACTACTCCAGTTCTCTTGAGCTGCCATCTGACACCGTAGTTGTCTACTGCTAGCGTCGTTATCGCCTCCATCGTCCGTTGTATTAATCTTGACAATATGAACAGCCGGTTCTTTATCAGGATTACGTCCGAGTACGCTCAAGTTTTCATGCGATCCGCCGAAATTTTCGATGGTCAGCTGTGTAAAGCATAGAAAAAATTTCATCGTAGGTAGTATGATTACACACACGCGAAAACACGACCACGCCTTCGTATTCCCCGACGGGATTTTACTGCTAATTCGACGACACGCATCGAGAAGAGTAAAAAAAATTTCCCTTCGAATCGACACACGCGAGTTAAAAAGGTACCTGCGAATCGTCCGAGAACGAATTACGTCTGGATCGGCGACCTCCGGCGCCGGTGATTTGGCTTTTACGCGAGTCGTTCCAAGTGGTCGGTTTACCAGCGGCTATCGTTTCAGCTCTTTCTTTATGGCAATTATCCGGATTCATTGAACTTAGGGTAGGAATGTTGCGACCTTTATGTACAATAAATTGTTCGTTATTTCTGCAAAAAAACGTAAAGGATTAGTACGGTGTCGAGTGAAAATTTTGTAAGATGGCAATTCAGTTTTTA
Organism: Pseudococcus longispinus; assembly: GCA_900064475.1. NCBI lineage: Eukaryota > Metazoa > Arthropoda > Insecta > Hemiptera > Pseudococcidae > Pseudococcus > Pseudococcus longispinus. The sequence goes on from FIZU01034473.1 coordinate 22,141, forward strand.
AATTGTATACTTACTGAGATTCTGGTACTATATTGTTAGTACGGGATTTTCTATCCGCTCTAGGACTAGAATTTGCTGTGCGCGATTCTGAAACATCGATTGTAATCGTTAGGTAATATTGTTTTTAATATTTTTCGGCTTTTTCACAAGGTTTCGATACATTATAACTGTTTTGATATTTGTGAAGTATTGGCAATTGATGAAATTGGAGTAACGAACGACGAAAATACACAAGAATTCAACTTACAACTTCACAAGGTTTTAGTTTTCCCCATTCAAAAAATACGTGAAAATTTTCATTCAATAAGAACGATAGATCAAATTTTAATTTGAAATGCAGACGAAAATGGAGGGAGTTAAATTCATCTTTAGATCTTGCTGCCCCCCTATAAATTGCTTAATTTCGCCTCCATGTCAACAGCTAGGAAAATTATTAGCATTTTAATAATTTTAATTTAATATTTTTAGCCAACAAGATCATCGAATGCTATTTTCTAATCCTTTTTGTACATGGTGGTCTACATAGAAGGCGGATGGTTTTGAAAATAAAAAAAAAGTATTCTTTTTTTATTTGAAAACGTGAATGTTCCGGCCAAACTAAGGGCCTTACGAAAAAAATGTCAGAAATCAAAATTGTAGAGCTTGAAATTCTCTTTCTGCTGAGGGCGATTGGTTTTTTTCTAGAAGGCTTACTTTTCGAAATTTTTGCAGTCAAAGTTCAAAATTTGTAATGAATTTTTTACATTACGAACTTCGATTGCAAAAATCTCAAAAACTAAGCTATCTAGAACAAAACCAATCGCCCACACTAGAAAGAGAATTTCAAGGTCTACAATTTTTATTCTCAACATTTTTTTCGTATGACCCCCAGTTTGGCCAGAAAATCCATGTTTACGGGAAATTTGGTTCTTGAATAAACTTTGAATATGGACTAAATTTCCCATAAACATGGATTTTTTGACCAAAATAAGGGTCCTACGAAAAAAATGTTAAGAATCAAAATTGTAGACCTTGAAATTCTCTTTCTCCTACGAGCTAATACTTTTTTTCTAAGACGCTTAGTTTTCGAGATTTTCTCAGTTAAAGTTTTTCTTTTTTTCATTTTCAATACCATCAACCTTCTACGTGAGTCACCCATAATTTTTTCCAGATTCAAATTCGCAACCCCCAAAACAACACACAAATATCTCAAAACATTCAACTTAAAATTATACCAAAAAAGAAACATTCAATTCACAATCAACATTCAAAAAACAATGAAAAACTTTCCATTCAATAAAACATGAAACCTTCACCTATGGTTCATCTTGCATAAATCATTCTTAAAAACATTTAACATATGCATCAGAAAGAAAACTACACTAAGCATTCCGAGTACATTATTTACAAAAAATAAAAAAAAATAGCCAACACATAAATTCCCGAAAAAAAATAAAAAACAGCAAAGTAAAAAAAAAATCCCATCGGACAATTCTTTTAAAACGAGGATCTCAGGAGGAAAAGCAAAAATATATTCATGCGCAGGCGATAAACGACTTGGGAACTACATTGACTACGATGCAACAAAAAAAAAAAAAAACAAGACGCCAATGGGGAATCGTTTTACCTGACGAAGAATTACTGATTTGTGACGTATAGTTGCGAAGATTAGGAATAACCGACATCTGTTGAGTAGTTAGGGGGCATTTTTGTATATTATTGTATCCAATTCTCCTCGTATAAGCTGATAGCATTAAAAATTTCATTTACGGACATATTCGATAAAATGGGACAAAGGGTTGCCTTGTTTCTTAGTTCGTTATCGTAAAATTATAATAATTTACCTGGCTCGAATTGAGCTGCAGCAAAAGCCGGTTCTAAGGATGTACCGTTTTGTCTTTCAGATACCACGCAATTAGATGGGTGAACTTCTAACGTGTTGAATAAATCCACCAGTAAAGCTATAAGGTTGATACGCATGTAACTGAAAATAAACATATATTAGACACATTGATACTTGAATTTCAGATATAAATGATGATACAGTAACATGATTACTTTATAGAAACTGGAAACATATCTTGAGGCGACATATGAAATACTGGATAAGGTAAACAACGCTGACAAAAATTATAAAACATATGTAGATTGTGGTTATAATCGGCATTAGTAGCCGGCTTATTGGCGAGTATTTTTTGCCACTGTATCGACTGCGGGCAATAATACGATATGACAGCGCACAAGGCAACGCCGTCGCACAATTCTGTTAATTCTTTTACAGGATTCTGCTTAAAATAATCGCTTTTGGATTTATCGCTGGTGAATTCAGAGTCGTTGGTCTATGAAACAAGTCGAAAAATTAGTCGATAAAATCGACAAATACGAGAAGTTCGAAACGAGCCAATAAATACCTGCGTTTCCATTCTAATTCTGCCATTTAATGCCGAAACAGTTTCACTGATCCACAGCAACAACAATTGGTCGTAATCACTAGAACTCCATTGTGGTATCACAGCATTACTATTTGAATCATTCGTAAATCGTTGTTGTTGTTGCGACGACGAAAATTTTCTAATGGCAGCAAGTACACGTTCGGAAGTTACTATTTCTTTGGCATACAACATCATTATAGCTTCTGTTACGCATAAATGGGCAGTCTGCGAAAACAAAAATAACGAGTTTGTAAATAGCGTTTCCTTCGGTGGAACCTATCCGTCGAACTTACCAATTTCAAAGGACTGGTTTGTAGTAAAACGGTTTCGGTAAGTTGTGGGTCTGATAGTACGACGCCTTTTCTCGCCAACGCTTGTATTATTCCGTTGTGATTTAAATTGTGGTAATTAGGATCCAAATAAATATTAGCTAAAGCTAAGCAGTAAAGTTCTGCTTTGGCTAATGAATATACAATGGCCGGTTTCAAATGTAAATTGCTGCTTTTTCCGGATACCTATGAGAATAAATTAACACGTATGAAAAATATCCATCGCTACGTCATAAAAATAAACCTTATTTTTACCATTGACTGTTGCCTTTCATCGTAATAAAATGGTTCTTTCAATTCCGACGGTACATTGTTATTGTATGCTTTGTAGAGTAACCATTTTATAGTAGCGATTTGCTTGGCCTGTTGAATGAACACAAATACGTTAACATTATCCAACAATTAGAGTCACGGATGAAAATAATGACAAAAATATCTTACTTGCTGAGTGGTAATAGCAAACTCTTGTTTATTAAACTGATCTGTCATTGTTAGCTGCTGATGGTGAATATGAATAATAGAGGTTCCTCAAAAATTCACATACTAGGATTGTTTAGCATCAATTTGTCGTTACACTGAAAAGTAATGGTAGAACTGATTAGATTTGAATATTGACACTATCGTTTATAGAGGCATTCCGTGAAAACCATTTTGAAGAAACACTTATAAATAAACATTGATTATTATGAAGCGATAACTATATAGCGAAACGTTACCATTCACATATATAACTTTGGAATTGAATCAGTAACTGATACAACTTCCCAATATAGTCGCAGAAAAGCACTCTGAATAGAAAATCAAGCTGAATTCGTTTTACGAATACACCAATATCAAAATACCACCATAACTGACTGACCACAACAACGTGAGCAAAACTCGTACAACGTATCATACAAATGCTATCTTCGCGCAAACATTTTCCGAATCATTTCGACAAAGCATTCGAAACTTGTATGGTAATCGAATTTGTAACACGAAACACCAAAACACGAACTTAATCAAAACATCTGGGCAGTGAATAAGGTAAAAAGTGAATGAAAATAGGGTACAGTTGTAACCCTTGGTTATCACTTCGAACGGCTGTGCGAGGCGATTTAATCACAAAACGTATTAAACATTGCATCAACCTACCACTAAAACAACGAACATTTTCGAAAACTGAAGTTTTTCTTCGTAATAATGACAATTAAAAACACAGGTGTAAAGGTGATTAGTATTTCCAGTGAACAGAGTAATTTAACGAAGAGGACATCAAAATTTCAGTCTTCACTGGATCAAATCAACATACTGAACAAATTGTGACGGGTAGGACGTAACCAAAAAGAAAAAAAACCAATGCAAAACTAGAAATCGTGCAAATAACCGAATAACTAAAAAGGCAAATAAACTTATTTCGAGGTTTTTTCACCCACATCTAAGAAAGGAATTTGAACGAATTGTTCATTCGATACAACTTCATTTCATTGCGGAGCATCGATAGAAGAGTTATAAGTACCATTATTTTTACCCAACTTCTTGAAACATTATGAAAACAGCTCGCTCCAGGCGCGCCTCTATCCTGAAGCGATTGATTGAAAAAAAAACTCGTAGGTATAGAATTTGTCTATTCCAAAAATTAAGAGATACCATAATCCGATAATCTCTATTGGTAAATAAAGAATAAAATCTTAGGACTTCGAAAGTCTTTTATTTACAAGAAAAATACGCTCGATTCTTTCATTAATAGCAGTTTAAAAAAGTAGATTTTGGTACCGAGTAAAGAACTTATTACATTACGTATATAAACCAGTAGGTATATTCGATATTCGTACATATACAGCAGAAAACACGAGGCTATAAAAGAGCATTACAAATTTTATAAAATAATTTTCTTTATTACAAAATTTCCTCGATATTACACATGTATTGAATGTATATAGTAAAATGTACATATAAAAAGAAACTGTTTTCAGCAATGATGGCGCAGCAAATAAAACGTCAAAACTTGTTCATTCGAAAGCATCTAAAAGTTTGAATTTGATGAACTGACCTACGAAACGAAATTTTTCACTAGCTATACAGTTTTGAAAAATCTTAACTTGAAAATACATCAACTAGGCGAATTTAGGCATTTAAATAAGAAACAACTGCGACCATATATTTACACACAAATAGTATAATCCATTATTTTAAATTACTATAAGAATAAACCATCATAAAAGCTTATGATAACGGATAAAGTTCCATTAACATTTTGCACAAATCAAAATGAAATAGGTCTACATGATTTTACACATTTCGTTTTGAATCGAAGAACTGTAGGAGGAAATGATTATTCTACATTGCACGAGTTTATTCGAGTTTTAAAAAAATATTACAAAAAACAAAAGTAATTTTAATTTATAGATTCATCATTCCCACCTACGACAGATAAAAAAATAAAAGAAATAATAGAAGTAAAAAATAGGTACCGATAAAATAGTTCCAAGTTCATCAAAATAATTACCACCTAGACAATGATAGGTACTTCAAACAGCAGGTAACCTCTCAGAAAAGATAGCATTCGAAAATAAATAAGTTTCAAGTATAAAATTTACTGACACTGATTTTCAAATAAAATGTACAAAACTGTAAAAACTTTCATTAAATTTCGTATGCAAATTCGCGAGTAGGTTTAAAAAAAAATAGAACGAAGAATCGACCGAAATTTACGTATAGTTCGTCAACATTCATGATACTGCACCATAAAAGAGTGATGTTAAATAATTCACAGAATTTTAGAAAAATCGATGCTAATATTAATAAAATAATAATATAATAAAAATAAATAAATAAAATAGTTTTATATTAATTCGTAATAATAGTAATATTATAAATAATAGTAATGAAAACGAATGTACACACCAGAACGCGAATCCATTTCAGTACATAAAACCTGTATATTATACTAATGGTAATAGCGAAATTATATGTATTTCAGTTATAAACATGTTTGAATAAATCTGCGCCAAAAATTTTCTCAGAGACCTGTGCGCGAGTGGAAATTTTATACAAAATAAATGCCGCTGTATAATATAAGTATTTTATATGAAAACATATCCCGGAAGCTTAGTACGAATGTATGTTTCTAACTTTATTCACGAATAAAACGTGATTTCTTGTTGTCGGCGTTGCATGATACTTTTTTCGTGTTGGTACGTAAACGATACGCCTTTTTTTGTTTTGTTTTAATAATACTGCTGCTGTTACTGCTGTCGCTACTGCAATCCTGAAACAAGAAATAATTCGTTCAATTTTGCAAAAAAAAAAAATATATATAGCTATTCGGAGCTTTGAAAGGAATATTGTCGAATTAAATATTTGATAAAGGGAAAAAATCATACTGCATCTGAATCAAGAATGATGCGATGAGTAATAATATTTCTTATACTTTTATATTCAAATAGCATGAAGAAGCTCCGTCGAATTCCCCCTTAATATTTCTAATTAATCATGCGAATCACGAAATGTCCGCGGAAATGCCCTGAATAAGGACGCGTTAATGAAAACGAAATCGTTGAAACTATACGAATGCAATAATTAATGACCAACTACATACGAGTAAGATAATAATAGATTACATTGGTGTATCACGCATTTACGAATAGATAAGCGAAACGGATGCGAGAAACATTTATCAGCAATTCTTACGAATTTTTACCATCTTTTCAGCAAACTGAGGAATTCTGCATTTATTTGCAAAATATGAGAAAAAATAGAATAAACTGCAACGAGCGATGCGAATTACATAAGACGAAGCTGTATTTTAAAATGAGAGACGACCAAGGGTAATCAATTCCCTTGACTTTCTGTAATTGGGCAAACGTACGACTTGACATTGTTAGAAAAATTGATAAAATGTGAAGACAGGATAGGAACAAAAAGCAGTCTGTCAATTTCGTGATAGCGATTAAATAATCGAGCGAGTGTCTGTATTTTTGCGTTCATACGACAAGCTTTATTGTATCGAAAAAAGAGACTGGACGTAAGAAAATGTACGACGTGAATATTTACCGTATAAGCCAAGGAAATAAATGCATTATGGTATTTTCATCTCATTTACAACAGCCAGTGGGCATTCTGGATCCGCCTTCGGTTTCTCCTAGGTGATGAGTTTGTTTATTTGTTCAACTATTGGCGTTACCGTTATTTTTAGGTAATCTTTTGGCTGTAACATAATCGAACAATGTTCAACTGCACTCCGACAAATTCAAATTCGAAAAAAAGGAGAAAAAATTACCTATAGCCAAGAATATATCATTGACATTCATAGCACTTTTGGCTGACGTTTCCATAAATAATAGCGCATTTTCTTCGGCATATTGTTGCGCTTCTTCATATTCGACGCTTCTTTTATTAGCTAAATCTGTCTTGTTACCAGCGAGTGCTATTACAATATCGGGAGATGCTTGCCTTTGGAGTTCTTTCACCCAGGTTTTTGCTCTTCCAAATGTATCCTAAATTCATCGTATTGTTAGATAACATACTCCAGCATGTGATATTATTCGGTGTAAACGTACTTGTTTCGTGATATCGTAAACAACGATCGCTGCTTGCGCGTTTCTGTAATACATAGGAGCAAGACTGTGATATCTTTCTTGACCAGCGGTATCCCATATTTCGAATTTAACCGTAGTGTCGTCGAGGCATACAGTTTGCGTGAGAAAAGCGGCTATGAAAATTAAGAAAAAAGTAATTAAAAATACGCGTATTAGTGAATGATATAGGTAACGCTTCATTGTCACATACCTCCTATGGTGCTTTCTTGAAATTCGTGAAATTGACCTTTTACAAAACGTAATACAAGACTAGATTTCCCAACTGCTGATTCTCCTAACAATACAAGCTTGAACTGGCAAATTTTTGCCTGAGCTTGTCCATTTGGACGTTGATTTACCGCTCTATTTGACATTCTTTCGTTTATACACGAAACTGGAGTACAATTGCAACCTTTAAATGAAAATATCAACGATTAATTAGTAAATATTTTTACCTAAATTAATAAATGAACTTCTTGTTTTAAATGGTGATAACAGCACATAGGCATGAAACACATTGTTGCATAACCGCTGTTTGTAAATAAACCAAAAATGTACGTTTCGTGACAAACATAAAACAGAATTAAACCAACGAGTTACTGTGAAAATTTAAAACTCGACAATTATTATTTCCCTAGAGTTGAACAGTAGACAATATGCCGTTTGAATTTTGATAACAAATCTTATATTGATCAGCTTTCAGCCGATTTGTTATAGCTGCGAAAAATGATAATATCTGTCGTCATGTTGATGTAAAAATTTATGCGATGCGACACGTACGTATCACGATAAAACAATGACATCTGTAAAACCAACTAGATCACTTTAATACATCCAATATATCAAAATAACCTACCAAGTCAAACAAAGAAAATTATGAAACGCCCTTTAGCGAAAAAGTAATAATGGAAATTCTACAGAAGTTTCTCAAATAGAATCAACAAGGTGAATTTTGACACCGAACACAAACGGAAAGCAGAATCACGACACGATTATACCGAATTGTATTTATAATACAATATCTCCGACAACTTAATTAATTTCGCTATCACAAAATGCCATTATCACAACATTGTAACAATGTTTTTAGATAATATAATTATTGCGTACCAGAAACGAATATCTAGAAAATCAAGCGATCATTCGACACAGTGTTTTTTCAAGTTTTGTTTTTTTTCACCCCTACTATCTCAATTTTTCTTAGCAAAATCGGTAAAATACGTACCTACGGAATGATTCGAATTTTAAAGTAGGTGTGTAAAATCATGAAATCATGAATGAATCACCTTTAATAATTTAAAATACGGTAACGTTTTCCACTAAATTTTCAACTTTTCCAAACTAAAATAACGGTAAACGATTAGTATAATTAAATTAGAAATACATAGTAAGAAACTGATAAGCAGTGAATCACATCCAACGCAGCATTTCAATCAAAATTTCAAATTTTCACTGCACTGGAGACATTTTTTTTTTAGAAAATTATGTGGAAATTATAAGGAAGTAGTGTTACCAACTTCAGAAAATATTAATTTTTAACTATGTTTGGATTTTTAATTTTTCTCGATCTGTTTAGTCCGTTTATCGTTGTGGCTAATTTTCGTTTCTACCATTTTGCTCATTTTGCTCGATTTGAATTTAAAGACTTTGAGAACCATTGCCGTGTCAATTTTGTAATTTTTTGGGAAAATTGAAATCAGAATTGAAAGAGATAAAAGGGTTGCGGTCAGCCTCGTGCAGTTTTTGTAACACAATTTTTTGGAAATTATTTAAGATATATCGTAACGTATTTTAATAGTAATAAGTTTTTGTCCTTTATTAATGTTAGAATAATGGCTGCTCAAGTATTCAACCGGATTAGCCAATTGGGCTTAGGTCTTGCCGTCGTCGGTGGTGTAGTCAATTCTGCTCTGTATAACGGTGAGTCAAAAAATCTGATTGTTTTTGAAGTAATTAATGTGAAGATTGCTATCAATTTTATATTTATAAGGCCATCAATTATTTTTTTCACCCATGACAATACGTGCTGACTATTCAAACACTAATAATTAAGAAACAAGCCATATTGAGCCGGCGTTTAAGATGATGAAATTTTCTAGTGTTTTTTGTGTAGTACAGCCTTTGACAAGAGTACAGCAAACTGATTGTTTAATTTTCTTTTTTAGTGGACGGAGGACACAGAGCTGTTATATTCGATAGATTCAGCGGTATTAAAAAATTCGTTGTTGGTGAAGGAACTCACTTTTTCATTCCATGGGTTCAAAAGCCAGTCATTTTCGATATTCGAGCCAGACCCAGAAACGTTCCTGTAATCACTGCTAGTAAAGGTATATTATTCGATCATTTTTTTATTGAATCATATTTTTTAGCAATGATGAAAACTACTAAAGTTTTCGATGATGATATACAGATTTGCAAAATGTTAATATCACCTTAAGAATATTATTCCGACCAAAACCAGATCAATTGCCCAGAATTTATACAATCTTAGGAGTTGATTACGACGAAAGAGTGCTTCCCTCTATTACGACCGAAGTTCTGAAAGCTGTTGTGGTGTGTTTTATTTGTTACCCCTTCTTTGTAGCCGAATCGCGTAATTATTTAGTTTGTTTCTTAGGCTCAATATGATGCTGGCGAACTTATTACCCAAAGAGAAGTGGTGTCTGAAAAAGTCAGCGAAGAGTTGAACGAAAGAGCATCACAGTTTGGTGTTATACTTGATGATATTTCAATTGTGAGTATTCTTTTAGTATGAAACTCAGTTTTTCTGAATTACTTAGATTGATTATCGAATTCGTGTGAATGTGATATTCTGATGTAACTGTCGCTCATTGAATTTCTTATTTAAAACTTTTTTAGACGCATTTGACGTTTGGCAAAGAATTTACTCAAGCCGTAGAATTGAAACAAGTCGCTCAGCAAGATGCCGAACGAGCAAGGTTTTTGGTTGAAAGGGTAAATTTCTTATTTCTTTCATTGAAATTAAACATTTTCGGATTTTTTAAAACTTTCTTCCCGTTTTTTAGGCTGAACAACAGAAACAAGCAGCAATCATTTCTGCTGAGGGAGATGCACAGGCTGCTTTATTACTGGCTAAATCATTTGGTGACGCCGGCGAAGGTTTGGTTGAGTTACGTCGTATTGAAGCTTCTGAAGATATTGCTTACCAATTATCACGATCAAGACAAGTAACATACTTACCGTCGAATCAAAATGTCCTGTTGAATTTGCCCACCACAGCATAGTTATATTGAATTTCTGTTATATACGTTGGAAGGTTAGATATTAATTTTAAATATACAATTACAAGTTTTCTATTCGGGTGTTTTGTTATCTAATTTTTTTTTTTGAAGTTACGTAAACTCCTACCTATTATGTATGTAATTGTGCAATGGTGTAGTCATGGCTTCAATTTCATTTCAATTACTTCCTTTTTGAATGTCTGAAATTTAGAAATCGATGTACATTGAAAGAAGTAATGAAAACATTGGCTTTCAAAAATTAAATAAAAATTTTTGAGCGAAGTCGACAAAATAGCGATTTTTAATTTTTACCTTCCCACATCTTCACATTTCAATAGGTAGGCAATTTGCGTCACAGGCTCGAAGTGTTAGAACCGAAAATAGTACCTTGAAAGAATGATAATGAAAATGATCGTGAAGTGGAAAAATCATATCAAGTACACAGTTTTGAACATTGAATTTAAGTTAATTGAACTAGATATTTCTAAATTAAAATAAAGTTTTGCTCGTGAATTGTATCATCGACGTGTTTTTTTGGTCATTTCACTGACACATACTGTGCATTAAATGCATTCGTCAACAAATAAATCCAGTGCGTCTTCCAGCATCAACAGTAGTAATGGTTCTACCACTTATATGAATAAAAGTGAAAAAGAGAAATACATCGAAGAATTCAGTTTTCCATTCTGTGATGAAGCTTCAAAATATGAGCGAGTTTCTAAAATTGGGCAAGGAACATTCGGGTAATAAAAGCAACAATAACATTCAGACTTCAGCTATACAGTATAGAATTCCTTATTAACCACTATCGTAATTTTTAGGGAAGTTTTCAAAGCTAGGAAAAAAAAAGATAAAGATCCGAAAGACAAAGAGTACGTCGCTATGAAGAAAGTTCTTATGGATAATGAAAAAGAAGGAGTAAGTTTGAAAATTATTATAATATAAGACTATTTACCATTTAAAAATATTCTATGTATTTTCAGTTTCCCATCACAGCCTTACGAGAAATTAAAATACTCCAACTATTGAAACACGACAACGTTGTCAATTTAATAGAAATATGTCGAACGAAAGGTAAAGACAGCAACGGCGTTACATTTTTATCGTGATATCAACAAGCATTTAGTAGGGACAAATGTTCACAATTCAATTGTGTTTCAGCTTGCAACGTCAATAAATTCAAATCGACGTTCTTTTTGGTTTTCGATTTCTGCGAACATGACTTGGCTGGCCTACTTGCTAATATGAACGTAAAATTCAGTCTTGGAGAAATTAAAAAAGTTATGCAACAGCTATTTAACGGATTGTATTTCATTCATAGCAATAAAGTAAGAACTACTATTGAGTTGTCATGGAAGTGTAACCTGAATAAAATATCTACAGATCTTCATTGTTACAGATTCTGCATCGAGATATGAAAGCTGCCAACGTACTGATTACAAAAGATGGTACATTAAAATTAGCTGACTTCGGATTAGCCAGAGCTTTTCATTTATCGAAAAATGGCCAACCTAATAGGTATTTATGCATTTCATTTGCACTAGAAATTCATTATCTATTAGCATCTGGAAATGCACATGCAATACTGATTGGAAAACAAAATTTCAGATATACCAATCGGGTCGTAACATTATGGTATAGACCACCTGAGTTACTGTTGGGCGATAGAAATTACGGTCCTCCTGTTGATTTATGGGGCGCTGGTTGTATTATGGCAGAAATGTGGACGAGAAGTCCAATTTTACAAGGACATTCGGAACAAAATCAATTGAATATTATTTCTCAACTATGTGGTTCAATTTCTCCAGAAGTTTGGCCAGGTGTTCAAAATTTGGAATTGTACAATAAAATGGAATTGCCTAAAGGCCATCGAAGAAAAGTTAGTAATTTTGAATCCACCGTAAAATTATATCGTGTCTTATTGCGTTAATTAACGAATGCTATGTAACTGCTGAATGATGTATTAGGTTAAAGAACGTTTGAAACATTACGTTCGAGATGCGCAAGCTTGCGATTTATTGGACAAATTGCTAATTCTGGATCCGAGTAAACGAGCCGATACGGATACTGCCCTAAATCATGATTTTTTTTGGACAGATCCAATGCCTACTGAGTTGTCAAAAATGTTGGCTCAACATCATCAAAGTATGTTCGAATATTTAGCTCCTCCTCGAAGACCGAATCAGATGCGAGCTCATCATATGCAAGTTACTTCTTCGAAAGCATCAATGGATACGGGATACCAGGATCGTGTGTTTTAATTGTTCTCATTCCATTTTATCGCTTCATCGACAGATTAAAACTTTACTGTCGAGATAATGCTATTCAGCCATTCTTACCGGAGCGGATAATTCGCGAGTTGCATGATATGCGATGTAGGCATTGTTCGGTATGGTTTTGATGATGTTTCATGTATGTCGCATAAACCAACAGAATGCGAGTAATGAAAATAATGAAAGATTTTGAATTTACTTGAAAGAGGTTGATGAGGATATATTTGAATGTACCTAATTCATTTTTCCTTCTGTGTAATTTATAAGTCTCTTACTTAACGTTTTAAGGTCTTTAAAGCCGTTTTTTTCTCTCTTTTACAATGAAGTTATTCAAATATATAATTTCCAAACGTGACTATAATTTCTACGACGTTTTTTCGTGATTTTTGCGAAAATTGAAAAACGAAGAAAACGAATACTCAAAGATGAAATGAAACAAACAACGAAAATGATTTCCAGAAATTTCAGATTGGTATTGACTATGACAATCGGATATCGCCTTTCTCTTGACTATTTCATTTGTAGTACTGAATTTACAGACGGGGACTTTCACTAAGAAATTTCAATTCAAAAGAAACGACAAAAACAAATAATACTTTAATGAATAACTATAATGAAACAATAATCTTAAATGAATAAAAAACAGAACTGCGGAGAAAAGAAATAGACGTTTTCACATTATTTTATAATAATGACTATCATAATTATAATAAAGAAATAGAAATGCTTCATAGCGATATTAATAAATTTTGTTCGGCAAAAGGTTGTTTATATTCATCTTTACGAGGAGTATTTTCCAACTGTAAGCTGTTCTTCCTTTGGTGTCTCCATAAATTACGGTCCCTCAGCACAGGTCTTCCGAAAGCTGTGTGTATATCTTTGAAACTTATTTTATTTCGTTGATTAGGAAAAGTATGGTGAGGATTATGATTGTTATTTCCCTGCATTGGAGTCTGTCCTCCATTAAGAGGTTTGGTTTTCGATGTAGGAATACAATGAGCTGACTGTGATTGTGCTATACCTCCTGATCTTGTCGGTCTGTGACGAGGTGGTGGATGAGGCGAGGAATTGTTGCATGTCTGAGGCGTTCTAGAGTTGGACGTTAGATTAATTAGTTTTTCGTCGCTATTATCCGTAATATGACACTCCGCAAGAGATTTACTCTGATCTGAATCATTCGACTTTTCGTTACATTTATGACTTCTTGTTTCTGAAACATGACCAAAATTAGATTAATTAATTAATATAACTTCTATTCAAGTTTTCAAGACTCAGATGTGAGCAAAAGAATAGTACCTTTCAATTGCCTTTGCAATTCGGTAACCATTGATTTCATATAATCATAACTAGCACAAGCAAGACTTTTCATCCATTGCTCCATGGATTCTTGATTATCGGCACATAATACATAGGTTCGATTTCCAGCCCCATGAAAAACAATTTTAAAACTAAATTGAGCATCATTTTCATCCAATTCTAAAAATGAAACCACATTTATTAACATTGTACTTCGTAAAATGATTACGTTGTTTACAATTATAGATCGTACCTATAGTGCAGCCTTCCAATATTATCAGTCCCAGTGGTTCTTTATCGTAACGTTTTTCGAAATAAAATAGTAAATTTCCTTTCAGAACGAACCATCTCTTTTGAAATCCTTTATTTACTTCTCCTTTTTTCATCAGATATCCTTCTTTATCAGCGGTAGCTGTCGGTGATACAGCGTAAACGCACAAATTCTTTTCGTTTATTTTCATATTGTAAAACACATCAACACCGCCCTTCGATTACTATTTTCGCACTACTACGAAGATCTCATATTCCGCATACTCGACAATTCACATTAATTAATCTGATTAATCATTAGAATTGCAAACAATACAATTTTTACGCGATTGTTCATTCGGAATTGACGAATTGACTAAAAATGCTGAAATCCCTCCCATCCAATTGGCCAACAGCTGATTGTGGTGTAGTGGCAACATTGAATAAAGCAAGGTGGTGGAATTTTTTTTCATTGAATTACAACATTGTAAAATTTTATGAGCTTTCACACCTAAATAAATAAAACATCGACACGATCATCGACATCGACCACTTCAATGATTCTCAATTTCTCATTATTTTCGAGAATTATTTTATGAATGACGTTTGTAAAATTGAAAATTCCATTTAAAAGTTTTGAAGGAAATTATCTCTATCACTTGATTAATCAAATTAATATCCGGATGATTGAAACTTACAGTTAAATCTCAACTTTTAGCCGCCTGATTTGAAACTCTACTGTGTTTTACAGAAGTGTTTATTTCATTACGTACTTGGGTATGTTCTAAACTTAATTATCACATTCTGCTAAGACAATTTGATAAAATCTGTAATCTTTTCACGATATAATTATAAGAAATATCCTTACTTCTATGTGCATCCTTCCCTTCAACTTTCTCATTTACTTACTATTTCAATACTCGTATTATTTTAATGCTTACTGTAAGGTGTTGAGCTTTACCATATCAATGACATTGTACTGAATTTATGAATGAATAGAAACAAATAATGCAATTTCATCCAGTATTCTCGATTATTTATATAATTTATGCGATGATGAACTAAAGCTTTAAGACTTGAGAATCAATCATTAATTTTGCACAATTGTCACTGATAGGTCTGCCAATAAATCATAATATTGTAAACCTAAGTACTTATTTCAAAATTTTTGTCTTTATTTTTTGCAGTATTATACTGGAAACTATAATGCCTCTGTTCGGCAAATCACAGAAAAGTCCTACTGAAGTAGTTAAAGCATTGAAAGATGCTCTTATTGCTTTAGAACGCGGAGATAAAAAATCGGATAAAGTAAGATATCTTTCAGAAGTTTTGTTTTGTTTTTGAATGTGCCTAATGTATGTGTTTCATCTTAGGCTCAAGAAGATGTCAGCAAGAATTTATTGCTAATTAAAAATATGCTTTATGGGAATTCGGAATGCGAACCGCAAACTGACATTGTAGTGGCACAAGTTGCTCAAGAATTTTACAATAATAATTTGCTGTATTCATTAATCTGTAATTTGAGTAAAATCGATTTTGAAGTAAGTTTTCGTTCAGTTTCTACGTAAAATTTAAAATGAATCATATTGAATTATACATGTTTCAACAGGGAAAGAAAGACGTAGCCCAAGTTTTTAACAACATATTGAGAAGACAAATTGGAACACGATCACCGACAGTGGAATATATTTGTACTAAACCGGAGATATTGTTTACGCTAATGTGTGGGTAAGTAAAAACTCGTATGAGTTGCCTATACAAAATAGGTTGATTTATTAACATTTATATTCTTTAAAATTAACCTACATGTAGATACGAATTACAAGAGATAGCTTTGAATTGCGGTTCTATGTTGAGAGAATGCGCACGATACGAAGCCTTAGCTAAGATAATGCTTAACTCGGAAGACTTCTTCAATTTTTTTAGATACGTTGAAGTTTCTACTTTTGATATTGCTTCTGATGCATTTTCCACCTTCAAAGTTAGTATTGAATTGGTGATACGTCGTAAAGGTGGTTGGTTATTGGAGATTATTCGTAGAAAATTGTTGTTTCATGCTCGAATTGTATTTCTTTTTCAGGAACTTTTGACCAGACATAAAATCATCTGCGCCGAATTTCTCGAACAAAATTATGAAAAAGTTTTCAAACATTATCAACGTTTGTTGAATTCGGAAAATTATGTGACTCGACGACAAAGTCTGAAGTTATTAGGAGAGCTTCTGCTTGATAGGCATAATTTTACGGTAGTGTACTGCTTAATATCGAATGTGAGTATGGTTTTGGAGAATTTCGTTGAAAAAATATGATTTTGTTATTTTCAGGTAATGACACGGTACATATCAAACCCAGATAATTTGAAATTAATGATGAACATGTTGAAGGAGAAATCACGGAATATTCAATTTGAAGCATTTCACGTATTCAAGGTATTAAAACTCGCATGTTTACCTTTTGTACGAAACTTCGGTGTTAGTATTTCAAACTAATGATATCGTTCGATTCTAGGTATTCGTTGCGAATCCAAATAAGCCTAAACCAATCTTAGATATATTACTGAGGAATCAAGAAAAATTAGTAGACTTCCTATCTCGTTTCCACACCGATAGATCAGAAGATGAACAATTTAACGACGAAAAAGCATATTTAATTAAACAGATCAAAGAATTGAAACCAATGCAGTCTTCCAGTTCGACAGGGGGAGGTAGTTCGTCGACATCGTATTCATCAACTACCACGTATTTTAGCGCTAACACATCTTCTACATCTACTTTCGTTACGAGTAATACCACCTCAACTACAGTATCAGATTCGGCTGATGTGACCAGCAGCACTGGAAACGTTAGTACGAGTAACGCTGTGCGTTCAAAAAACCACAGCGGCGCAACTTCAAATAGTTTTAATGATACTCCATCTACTAGTATTAATGCTTCATACACGTCCAGTACTACTTTAAACGCTTCTAGTAGTGGTAATATACCATCTAATTCTAGTATAACCAACATTGTTCCTTCTGTTCATTCATCTTCAGTATCGTCTAACGCTTATAATCCTGATTAGTGCAAGCCGACTATGATTAGTAGAGAAAAGAAAGAAAGTTGGAAAATTATTCCACCTATGAAAAGCGAGATTTTCGCCAGGCCCGTAGCCAGCAGCATCCTTCTGGCTACGAGCCTTGCGTCACAGGTAACAAAAAAATTGGTAAAATTTTGGTCATGTTCTCCCACCTTTCGGAGCCGGTAAAAACAAGATGCAAATGACAATTGAATTTGTCAACTGCTATTTCTATTTCTGCAACTGCGGCTTATTTATTTAATACATCCTATAGAAAAGTCGATAATAAAGTGATAAACCTGTTTTATTGATTGAAACAATCGTCGCGGCGTGTTAATTTATGAATTATATATTTTTTACGGTAATTTAAATGTTTTTAGTTACTTTTTCCTGATGTAATATTATTCAACACTGTATCGTAATGAAATAAAATAAATATATTGTATTATTGTTTTTATTCGTGAATTTGGAAGTTTCAATTTTTCGATTACTATTATCGTACTTACTTTACGATGTGTTTTATGTTGCTGCAGTTTCTATATTTATCGCGGAACTTCCATAAATGGCTTAAATATATATTTCATTCTTAAATACGTAGGTCGAATTAACTTTCGATTATTAATGATTTTCAATTAATTTCTTAAATCAGTTAAAGAATTATTTCAATAAATCACGATAGAAGAATATTACTTTATAAATTTACAACTACTTGTACAAAAAATTGAACGAATTATTCTCAGTGTGTTGGAATTTGAGTAATATTGAGTAAAAGTTTTTGAATTTTTTAAAATGTTTTCAACAAACCCAGTAGGTACGTTAAACGTTGATAAGAACTCGTTTAAAATTAATGGTTCTTTATCAATGCTTCCTTTGGCTACTGTGTACTTATCTACATATATTGTACATCAGATTATCTCGGTATCATAGCACAAAATATAAGTAAACATGTTTCGAAACGAGAAATATTTTCCAACGGTGGAACTTTAATCAAATGAAATTCATATTTTTTGTGATAGAACATAGAAGTGCGGCGATTTTTCGAATAAAAAGAAAAGCGCAGAAGAGATTTTCAGCACGATTTCTAGAATAGATGAAACTTCTTACGAAATGATGTCTCGTTAGTTTTACCGATGATTACAACCATTAAGGAAATATTATTCTTGAATAACGATAACATCGAAATGAACTGATTATTCTTTTAATTATCGCGCGAGTATTTTTTTAATGTATTTTAAGGGCCTTACGATTACAATTTCTATTTGATAAAAACGTTGCGAGTCCATGAGTGATTTCACATGAGCAATTGAGCGACTAGGTATCAACATGTCAAAGTATTTTGACCGTTTTACTACGCTGATAATTAAACGAAGAAAATTATTCGACGCTTAATTCATTTCAATATAACAAGTTTGACTTTGATCTTGATTACGAATACGACGATTTAGATTTTCGGACCGATTATTTTTACCTACCTACCTACCTAATTTTATACCTCAAGAAAAACTGGAGAACATTTTTATTGAACACATAATTTCAACTGTTGAAGGTTATCAGCTCATTACTTGGCAAATTTCGTGTGTCCTGATTTCAATCTAATTCAATCAAAGTTCAATACATTAATCAAAGGAAGAAATTCAATTAGTGGTTTAACCTATATCAACGTTACGGTCGATTTGAAATAATTTTACTGCAAAATTCTTCTGCCTATACTTACTACATATTTATGCATGTACGAATATGTACAGTCTCCTGTGCTTTTTCTTGCATTATCAAAGATGGTAAAAGAATGACGTCGATATTCTCAAAAATACAGACCTAGACCTATGTTAAGTCATTGCTCGTGAAATCGAAAGTGATCATAACACGTCAATGTTACGAGGGCCTCTTATAATCACGAATTTAATCACTATAATTATATACCGAACAATCAAATTGAATTCAACGGTCCACGTTCTCATACATAAAAAAAACTAGTTTGAACTTGCAATATTTTACGATATCGTACGAGATACTTTCTTCACCTCAAGGTTAAAAATTTATTCAACTCTTCTGAGAAATTTTTAGAACTTACTTCTGAGAGAATTTTTCCAGTAGATAATTACCGTAGGTACCTAAATCTGTATTTCATTCTGGTAAATTTTTCATGTTAATAAACGTAACCGAAGGCGGATACATTATAATAATTTACATGAAAAAACATCTATCAATTATCAATATTGAACGGAAAAAAGGTTCCCAGGTATACTTATCGTTTTTCATTCTCAAGTTCTAGAATACAATAGAAGTTGACTATGATCACTGGATCAGAAATTAGAAGTAAAGAAAAAACGAATTCGGTACCTACCTGATCTTCAGTATTGATAATTTCTGCCATACCTAACCATACCACAAAATATGTGAATCAAGACACGAATTGATCGAATAATTAAATTGAACTCGTAGAGGTCAAATTTTAAACCAAATAAAACTTGACTTTGTACCAATCGCGGTTTTCATGAATTGTGGTTAAGTAGAGAAATTAGAGGTGACCGAGCTTTTTTTTTTAATCAAAATCACAAAAATGATAGTGAAAATATCGAAAAAATAATGATTTTTATTCCTGTTAAGTTTACACGTTCATTTCAAACACGAAAGATTATTTTAAATTTTTCATGTAGATCATTTTGATAAATGAAATTATTTTCACTAAGCACATAATTTTGATTAATAATTTCTCAACAATTCAACAAACTTTTCCAGCAACTTGATCAGAAAGAACTGCTTGTTTCTGATCTATTGGCGTAACGGAATATCTGCATACGTCACAATTCATTTCGCAGCGAAATATGCAATAAAATCGCACGTGTACAGATTGATTAAAATTCAAAAAACACGTCGATTCTCCTTCACGAGAAAAATAAAATTACACGATATCGGACACGAAAAAAATGTACTTTAATTGTTCAAGCTACGAATTAAATTTGAACATTTCTCTTAATTGTACACAATCAGAATTTGATACTTGAAAAAAAAATCGACGAGTAGATAAAAAAAATAGGGTAACGAAATATACATTTTTAACAATCCGTATTTTGAAATAGAATTAGGAATGAAGTTTAAACGATGCTCAATACGGTTTTGACGATGCTCTTCGAGCTGATGCCGAAAAGATCCAAGAGTACTTTGGGAGGACCAGATCTAGGGATTGACCTAACGGCCAAACTTTTCACCGAAATGTTGCTTTGTTCGGCGACAGCGGAAGAGATTGCTTCGCCGATACCACCTTCGGGGTAGTGATCTTCGACGGTTATGATTTTACCTTTAGATTGGAGAGCGTTTTGGATGATGAACGAAGCATCGATCGGTTTAACGGTGAATAAATCAATGACGCGGACATTGATGTTGTGTTTTTGTTGCAATTCGTTGGCTGCGTCGACAGCTTCGTGTAATGTGACACCGCACCCAATAAGGAGAGCTACGTCGTTATTAGAGCTCTTGATTATTTTATGTTTACCGGGGGCGAATTCTTCTTCGTTGCTGTACAAAATTGGAGTATTAGGACGGGATGTTCTGATGAAACAGATACCTTTGGTATTGGCGGCTATTTCGGCAGCTCGTTCGGTACTGACGGCGTCCGATGGGTAGAAAACGGTAGATCCAGGAACTGCTCTAAACATGGCTAAATCTTCTAAAGCCATTTGACTAGGACCATCTTCTCCGATACTAATACCGCAATGCGAACCGACGAAGTTGACATTGGTTTGCGATATAGCTCCCATACGGATTTGATCGAATGCTCTGCTGAAGAAAGCGGCGAAAGTAGATACGAATGGTATGGTTCGGTCACGACAACCGGCCCCGATGGCCACACCGACTAGATTTTGTTCGGCGATGAAACATTCGATGTAACGGTCTGGGAAATCTTTTTTGATCTTATCGGAAAAAGTTGAGTTTTTCGTGTCACCGTCTAATCCAATGACGCGACTGTTGTTGGCCGCCAATTTGGCCAGAGCTGTACCGTAAGCCAATCTAGTGGCTACGAGGTCGGTTTTCTTATACGCCGGTGGTGTATTCAACTGAACCGGATCTTTGGGTAATACTGGAGCTAATGGTGCTACAACGGGGGGTCTTTGTATTGAAGGGATCGAATTGATATCGTTTTTAATCAACGTGCTAACGTATTTAATCACTTCGCCAGCTTTGTCTCCCAAAGGTTTACCGTGCCATTCCACAAGATCTTCAATGGTCGGAAAATATTTACCTTTGAAGGTTTTCGCGATAATAGCGGTGGGTTTGCCGGTGGTTGTGGAAGCTTCGTGGAAAGCTTTGCATAATTCTTCGACGTCGTGGCCATCGACAACTATAACATGAAATCCGAAACTTTCGACTCGTTTTCTGTAGACATTAATGTCATGTTTCAAAGCGGTGGGTTCAGATTGGCCTAACCTGTTTACGTCGAATATTGCCACAAGGTTATCCAAATGGTAGTACGAAGCGAAATTAAGAGCTTCCCAAACCGAACCTTCAGCGCTTTCACCGTCACCCAAAATACAATACGTTCTGTACGTAGCTTTATCGTAGTATTTGCCGACATAAGCCATACCACAAGCGACGGATAAACCTTGTCCCAAAGATCCAGTACCGACATCGACGAAATTCAATCTTGGCGTAGGGTGACCTTCCAAATCGCTATCTATTTTACGCAAATTCAAAATATCGCTTACTGGGAATAAACCAGCTTCGGCCCAGGCAGCGTACAAAATCGGAGCAGCGTGTCCTTTTGAAAGGATGAATCTATCGTGCGACGCGTCCCGCGGATTTTTCAAATCGTACCTCATCACGTGGAAAAATAAAACGGACATTAGTTCGGCCATTGATGAGCATGATGTCGGATGGCCGGAATTTGATGCGTTTGTAGCATTAATCGAATCGATTCGCAGCTTGTGAGCGATGTCTTTTAGTTCTTGCAGAACTTTCGCTTCCGGTTTATGGTATTTGGTCATGTTGAATTGTGTATTTGGTATCGATTTAACAACGAAAACGAAAATATAGCGAAATGCGAGTTTTAATTATACGATAATATTTTCTTTATCGTAAAATACAACCACGAAGCGACAAACACAAGCACAAAAACCGACACCGCGCACAGCACCCGAATGAAAGAACTATGGAAAGGTTAACGCAGCAACAGGTCTAACCTTCATTGAACCGGCCGGCGTAACCGATTATCGTGCGCGCGCAATGATTTTCTTACTTCGTTGAAAGTTGTTTCAGTACGAAAAGATTACTCCCTTCTTGATTGTATCAGATCATGTATGGAATTTCATTTTATTTAAACTCATACTTCAGTTACTTCACCTTTTTGCTCGATTAATTGACTTTCCCTAAATTGAACGTTGTTAATTATTCGTTTAAAAACGAGCCGACTGATGAAGGTCGATTTCTGAAATTGACTAATAACCGTACGCGTTGAGTTCATTATTAAATTAAACTTACTGCACTGTGACGATATACCTTGTTTTTGTAGGTGACTGAATCTAAAATTTTCGATTTTTGTCCCTACTTAAGCCTATAATGTACTTGTAGTTGTAGATAATTAGGTAGATGGGTACTTCCTGAAATAGATGAAGAGAAAATAAATGAAAAGAAAATTAGATAGGTAATTCTAGTTCATTCGGTTAATAAAAGCAGATAACTGTTTAATGTTTTAATTAACTACAAGTAGTAAGTAATTCTCAACATTTAATTGATTTTTTTCAATACTCAACGAAGAATGCATGATGAAAGTAATGAACTACATTACAAAAATTTACCGTTCGAGTTTATACAGGGTGTTTCGGGAATCGTCTGCCATACGCGAGATTTGAATACAATAGGGTAGGTACGAGAAGAAAAAACTTTAGGATGGATATGTGAAGGGGCAACATTTTTTTCAAAAAAAATCAAATTGAGTAAAACAAATTTTCAACTTTCATATCATGATTTTTTGTTTAAGTTGAAAATTGAAGGGATAAGTATAAAAATAATTTGAAATGAAAAAAATCTAAAAAAATTCAGTCGCAAGAATGAGCACTGAGCAAAATTTTAAAAAACGAACAATTTTTCTCGTATTTATTTTTTGTTTAAAATCAAAATTGAAGGGGCTCCAACACTCTAAGTAAATTTAAAAAAACGAAAATGTTTACAAATTTTTTCACTTTCAGTGTTACTTCGCCCCTTCAAAAGTTTTTCTTTTTTCAAAGTACTACTTATTCTCAAGATTGATTTTTTTGGAATTTTCTTATTTCGAATTATTTTCAGGCCACCTTCAATTTTGAAATTAGGCAAAAAATCATGATATGAAAATTTGTTCAGTTTTTAACATGATACTCATTCCCTTAGGTAGTTGAAAATTGGTTTTGATTTGATTTTTTTGAAAATATATGTGTGCCTCTTCAATATTCCAGGTAGGCAACATGTTCATTAGTTCATTAACCCTCTAAGTGTTCCCTCATTTTGGAAACGTAAAGTGTTCCCTGGGGTCCGTACGGACCCCACCTCAATATCTCATCAACTAAGCGTTCTAGACGAAAGTTTATAAGGACCAAAGTTGTAGAAAATTTAATTTCCTACAACTTTGGTCCTTATAAACTTTAGCGTACAGTACATAGTTGTCATGATATTTAGGTTTGAAAGTTTCTTCGAATTATTTTCCAT